>KN485482.1:39871-50108 GCA_000787095.1 Periophthalmodon schlosseri | reverse complement strand
TCTCCTCTGCTCCCTCTGACCCTCTCCTCTGCTCCCTCTGACCCTCTCCTCTGCTCCCTCTGACCCTCTCCTCTGCTCCCTCTGACCCTCTCCTCTGCTCCCTCTGACCCTCTCCTCTGCTCCCTCTGACCCTCTCCTCTGCTCCCTCTGACCCTCTCCTCTGCTCCCTCTGACCCTCTCCTCTGCTCCCTCTGACCCTCTCCTCTGCTCCCTCTGACCCTCTCCTCTGCTCCCTCTGACCCTCTCCTCTGCATCCTCAGCTCCGCCCTCTCCTCTCCTCTACATCCTCTGCTCTTCGCCGTCTTGTTGGCATATATTCTCTCTCCCTCACGGTTATTTCTGACTCAGAAGAGGAGAGTGCCGCGGTGCACGTACACACACGGGGACTTTACGTAAACGCGCATGAACCAAAGAGACTGAGCGGCACAAAGCAACACGCTGGAATCTGCACAAAATGTACCAAAGCACCGAACAGAGGGCCAAACAGGCTAGAATGATGCTATAAAAGAAATTAAACCAATAATTGCGATAGATATTGGCGATAATTGTTGTTTCCATACATCATTTATGAAACACGGAGCTGTCAAAATGCATTAACATGAAATATAATGTGAAGTCAGACTGTTCATTTGGCTATTCTTCCTAACATCCACCACGTTCAAGTTATTTGAATTAAAAAAAGAAAAACTGTACAAGTATTAAAGCTTTTTACGTTTTTAAAGTGCACTGTATGCAGAAGGAAACTTGTAAAGACAATTTCAATATTAAGTTTTTCAACCATAGTAAAGTTAATTACCCTTTTGTAATTAGTTAGCCTCATTAGCATACTTAGCATACTTGTTAGCTAGTCAGTAGTTATGATACTCAACAGGTAACTCAAACTAACTTTTGATTTCATTCGTGTTCTTAATAGTAAAAAAAATACACCACATATATATATATTTACACCGATGATAAACCATTACACATCAAGCTATAATGGCAAGAAATTAGCATATTAACCAAGAGATAAAAATAAGCATCGTTTCCTCCGCTATTTCATTGCATTGCAGGAATTTTGGAATACATCCAATATTGTCTTGTTTATCCTCAACTAAAATGTCTTTATGTCGTTATACACACATACTTTTAAACCTCCCGCTTTGGCTAAAACTATCTAAAGCAAACTACTTTTAAGAATTGGGCGTTTAAACTGCAAGAAAATGGTGTAAAATTTAACTATTATTACAGTGTCCGATAATGGACCCTGTGACATTAGCACTTAGCATTAGCAGGCTAGCGCAGGTACCTAACACTCACAAATCAAGTCTGAGGCTTAATTATGACGATTTTATTAATCTTGGTATGATCATTTAAAGGACGATAGATACGTGATGTTAATTTCTAAAGCTGTTTATGCGAATGAAGGGAAAACGTGGAGAAATTAAACTATGACCTTGCGATTAACTTGGGACGTGATGCACACTTGTGGCTAACTATACAATACAAACCAGTTACTACTTTTGGGTGAATAAAAACAGTTAAAATGGCTTGAATGACTGCACCTGCTTTTGCCTAGAGGTATTTTAAAAGGCCAAGCACGTGTGTCTCACCAATAATTCACTTAAATTTCAGTCACGTTTCAGAAATGCTCTCCCCACGCCCACCAAAATGCTCCTTGCCAAATCAGGACTAAACCAAGACCAAATCAGGACTAAACCGGGACTAAACCGGGACTAAACCGGGTCTAAACCGGGTCTAAACCGGGTCTAAACCGGGTCTAACCCAGGACTACATCTGGACTAACCTAGGCCCGAACCAAGTATGAAACAAGACCAAGCTAAACCAAGTCTAGACGGGCCATCAGCTGGTCCAATGTGCTCCAAGACACACATCCAAAATCGTTCACCTGAATTTGGAGAACCGGCCCGGGTCACTGTCAAACATCTCCCTCATGTTTAGGCTCGAAGCATTGGCTTGGTACCACTGCTGCAGCTTCTTGAAGTTGGGATCGTTAGAAAGTGCCATTTTGTTGGTTATTAGTGGTGGATCTTTTAGCGGTGATGTGCAGAAGCAGTCCCCGTGTTCTGGTGCCTGCGCGCTGGGTAAGTTGGTCCGTAAGTCCCGCTGATCTGGAGGTTTTGGAGGTCTGAAAGTGGTAAGAGGAAAATTACAGATGGAGGCAGAAGCAGCAGGATGGAGAGCGGTGCAAAGTGGACAGACTGTGCGGGAAGAGGGGAGGACCAAGCCGGGCCAATAAGAGCGCGGAGCCGGCCCAGGCACTGCGGTGATCACGCCCCGGATGACAAGGACAAAACACAGACACCCATTACAAAGCATTTATTTGGACAATAAAATGATCTCTTTCTTAGCTAATTTAACCAACAGTTTATTTTTGTATAATCCAATAATTGCTTGTTATTGATTTAGGCTACACTTTGATATGCTACTACATGTAATTTTAATACAGAAAGTAGTAGCAGAAGTAGGCTATGCTATGCTAATATTTTTTTCATTTAGGTAGGCTACTAGAACATCAACAAAACTATAAAAATGTACATTTTTTAATCAACAAGTCAAACTTTGTCAAATATATCTAGTTACATTGGAACTAGAATGTGATTAGCAATATATACATATAGACAGGACCGTCATCAGAAATTGGGAGCCCCGGGCAAGAAGCCTCACTTGGGCCCCCCTCTAAAATAAATTAATAGGAAGAGGGTCCAATACTGGCCCCCTAAGATCCTGGGGCCCGGGACAACAGACCTCTTTGTCCCCCCGTCAACTCACCTGTATATAGGTACAGATGTATCCAATATTTGTTTTAATGTTGTGGTCAGTAATAACAGATGGTGATAGCATTATTTTTAAAATTAAAGACAAAATGTATTTTCTGTAATATTTTATGTGTTGTAGTTTTTATGTTGATTCATTTTTATCCCATTATACAATTCTATATTGGCCTAACACAACTGTGATTTTTTTTTTTTTCTTTAATCCCTGGATATCAATATAAGCACAGATAAACAGTCCACACTTAACCAGCTCTTCTCAAATGTTTCCTACATAATCCTAAAATATTTGTCATCTTATGTACCACCAGGTCTAGAGCAAGACTAAATCCAGACTAAACCTCTAAAAAGGTCTAAAAAGACAATAATAATAATAATAATAATGGCCAAAACCAGGACTAAAAAATGACTAAACTGAAAAAAAGTTTAGTCATGATTTAGTTGCCGTTAAAGCCCCAACTATAATAATGTAATGGTGAAGTCAAACATAAATTACATTATGTCTAATTAAAATAAATACAAGGAGATCTGAGGTGGCCCCATTGGTCAATAACCATTGCTATACTGTTTACACTCCTAACAAATAAACCAGCATGAAATGAATAAACACGTCATTTGCTTTTAATAAAATCAAAACTGAATAAGGCTCAGAGAAGGACGCCATCTTGGGGACTTGGGGTCAGGTATGTGTCACTGTGATTGAGCAACAACAGAAAAAGAAACAACAGATTTGAAAAGTAAACATGAACTTGGCCCGTGTTATCTCTGTCTCTACTCTGCTGTTGAAGAGTGGTCAAAATGGTGCATTACTTTAAAGTACAACCAAGTACAAGTGAAAAACACCCAAATAGTAACTAAAGGGTAACAAAAGTTTTTAAATGCGTACTGGATGAAAACACCTTCAAGAGAATGTACCAACACCGTCGCGAGAGCTCCTCTGGACCCCAGTCCGCCGTACATCTCCATCTCAAAGCCACTAACCACTCTTTTGAAGATAGTGAGGTACAGATCTTAGCCAGAGAAAAGAAATGGTTTGAGAGGGGAGTTAAAGAAGCAATTTTTGTTAGGAAAGACAATCCTTCCTTAAACAGGAATGGGGGCCTGAGACATAATCTCTCACAGATCTATGATTCCATCCTCAGACCCAAGACAAATATGACGACAAGCACGGGGAAAAGTTACATGGTGCAGCTTTAGTATAAAAGTGGATGTGAATGAAGCGTGGCGTTCTCTGTTCTAAAAGTGTCTGCTCTTCAGGATGCTGAGGTCATTTGATCAGGACAGAGGTATTTAAAGCTCTGAGGATGACTCTGCACCTGCCCCAGTCTGAACCTGCCTCCTCCTGCCCCATGTATAACCAGCAGTGGAACGCAACAAAGTAAAAGTAGTGAAGTACTGCACTTAAATATAAATTTTAGGTATCTGTACTTTACTTTAGTACATTTTTTAAGTTGATACTTTTTACTTTTACTGCATTTGAGAGCAGGTGTCTGTACTTTCTACTCCGCTACATTTTCCAACTGGACTGGAAAGAAAGTATTTATTATCACTGTTTGAGACCTGCTGAAAAGTCTGAGGGTTTATTTTTAACACATTTGTAGTCTGAGAAAAACAAAAATATACAAAAAACAAAATAAAAACCTGTTGATTCAATTGTTTCTGTTCAACAAAATTCATCTTAAATCTTTCTCAAAATCACTACATTTGAAGCACTATTAGATCTCACAATCAGATTTAAATACTTTTACTTTTTACTCTTTAAGTACATTTTTAAACAGGTACTTTAAGACTTTTACTTAAGTAGATTTTTTTCTACAAAATTGAGTACTTCTTCCACCACTGTTTATAACGCAGAGCTTCCCAAAGTGGGGGCCGCGAGCACTGAGCTGAGGGTGGCCAGACTTGGAAGTTTTCTTTATAAAATGATGACAGTGTATTTTAATAATGATTAAATAGAAAACAGCTCAATGTCATGAAATAAGTTAAAATAACACAATTAAACCTGATTGTTGATTATTTTGGGGGTCCCTGTCTGAAAGGTCTGGGATGCACGCCGATAGTGCTCTGAAGAAGGAGCGACTTAGCACAGAGAGCAAAAGGAGGGCAAAACTCAGAGCACCAAAAATGAAAGTGAAGCTTATAACATGTTAATACGTTATTTTTGGTGAATATAGCATTATCAAAAGAATAAAAGGAAACATGGTGATCTAAATGTGTGTTACAGTTAATACCCAAAATACCCCCTCTTTAATACCCCACAGAAGTAGAATACCCCTCTTTAATACAAAAATAACTCCCGACAGCTTTGGTCTTCTACTGTTTATTCCAGCAGTACATTTTAAAAGGTTGCTTCAAAATGGCTTTGTGTTAATGGAAAGTCTCAACTATTTCATATATACGGTTCTGGGCTTTTGACCCTCCAAGGAATTACACTGGATTTGACAACTTCAGGACAAAAATACAGCAACAAAAACACAATTTATCCCCAAAAAAGTGCTTCACAATTTTTAGATTTTTTTTCTGCCAAATTTAACAAATAAAAAGAATTCCAGAGACTTTTTTTTGTCAAATATTACTTTTTTTTTGTATTGCTAGAACTATTCTGCTACAGGTAAAGTTGACATCGATATCTTCAGATGTGTTGAGTTTTGCAGTGTTTTGGGTCAAAGTTAGTGGCTTCAAGTGGAGAATTTTTTGTATTTAAATATCTGGGGTGCAAGCGAGGAGATTTTTACAACCAAATTATTCATGAATTCTAAGTTTAATTTGTGAATAATTGTATTTGAACCAGATTCTGTTGGTCAAATATGGCTTGTGTTGGCAGTGGATTGAATTTCCAAAAAATATATATATTATATTGTAAATTGTAAATAGTTTAAATAAAGATCTGATTTGTATTAATTCTTATTATTCTTATTACATTTAAATTTGGATGAAGAATTATAATTTTTGTTTTGTTTCTTTTACTTGCTAAGACATTACAATATATATAATTTGCAAACCATGTAATTTAAAGCTGCACTACGTAGCTTTTCTGTTCGAGGGTCTGCCGCCTTCTCGTTTCCATGGAGATGTAATTGCTTTGCCAGGAATGTTCCTCAATATGGCTTTAAATTTACATCTACATGCAAACCAGCAGGTGATGTCAACGCAGGGTCAACTTCTTAGCAATAAAATCATCTCAAATGATCGACGGAAGATGGAAAGACAAGTTTAATGCCGTAGTGCGGAACATCCAGGCAAAGCAACATCATCTCCTTGGAGACAAGCAAATGACAGAAACCACCAGAAGAGTTACACAGTGAACCTTTAAAATGATTGAAACACTTAACCAAAACGGCTCCAAAAATCTCCTAAAATGCACCCAAACGTTTGTGTGTTTTTGAAGTGCCCACTGTGGAACTATGGCTTGTTCTGTTTTTATAAAACTGTTTCCCAAAGACAACCCATCCCAAACTTTACATTAACATTTTATTATTATCATTAAAAAGTGCAGTGAACTTCATCTATTGGTTGAACTGTTGGCGAACTTCAGCACCTCAACTATGCTAAAATGTACTGGAAACTGAAAACGAAATACTGACTTTTGCCCAAAGCCCAGTTAGCCCGCGAGACTAAATTAAATGTATATGAACGTCTCTACAACAGCTCCCTACCACAAACACAATTAGAATTATTACTAATCTAAATACTTTTAAATGGTCTTAAAAATTGTCAGAAAAGTTACAAGTTTTCAATCCTTTGTCAGTTATAGTTACGTAAATGAGCAGTTCCTAATTTAAGTTCAAGAATACACTTTAGTGATTACTTTATGAATGCTACGCTAGGGGTACGATTAGCCAAAATGCTACCTGAAATGTATAAATAACACATTTGTCACTCACTGGTCAAATCCTTGGGAGAAGTACTCATTTTGTTTTGGAAATTACATTTTTGGGGAGATGATGTGATCTGAAGGTAGTTTCAAAATTTGCGAGTTAAAATACAAATTTGGTTTTTGAAATGATCAAATGGGTTTAACACATTTATACCTTGATGACAAAGAAGTTAAAGTTTCTTGAAAGAAGCTATGAAAACTTTGAGCTTACAACTCAACATTTGAACTAATTATTAAGCTAATTTTAATTACAGATTTTGAGTACTTTTGAATATAGTAGTTCGTGGTGATTATTTTAGCTTTTTAAATGGTGAAAGTGTCAGTTTCTATCTTAAAGCTCCATTATGGAACTTTCCCGGTGGAGTGTCTGCCATGAGATGTTATTGCTTTTCCCGAAATATTCCACAGTACAGCATTAAACTGATCCATCCACAGAGACGAGCAGGGCCAAGTTACAGGTCAGATCTGTGGAATGGCGACCTTGCTCACAGTACAAATGCATGTTTTTTCTCAAGGCTATAAAAACGGCTGTAATTTAGTCAATGCGCCATGGATAAGTTTAATGCCATACTGCGGAACAAAGCAATAACATCTCCAGGAAAGTTACGTAGTGCAGCTTTAGTGGTTTAAAAATGTAATGTTTTTTTTACAATTACTAAACTCTCAAATTAATTATTTTTAAAGGTCTAAGCACGGTATAATAAGATGGATATTTTACATTCAAATCAACAAAAATGAACAGGTCTGGGCAGGAAACTGAAAACTCCGCTCTACAATACAAGACTTGCATCATTTTAAACTACACATTTCCAAAAAAACTAAACAAAAAAAAAAGCTGAAGAAGTGAAAACATACAGCGCTTAAGTTACATAAGTCAAACAGAGTCAATGCAACTGGATGGACTCCATTAGAAACACAGGTGGAGGTGAGCCGGCTGAGTGTGGGGGCGGTGCTGAAGTTACGGTAGAGAAATACAGACTCACGGAGAGATGACGTTTACACTGGGGCGTACTGAATGGTTTAGGACATTAGATTTAGGCATTTTTTAAATCTTTAAAGCTACAGTGTGTAACTTTCTGGAGGAGTCACCTGTATGATTTCATAGAAAGAGAAAGTTCAAACCATACGTCAGAGCACTCTCCATGGAGATGGATACGTTTTACACCATACTGTGGACAATTACAGGCAAAGAAACAACATTTCCCTGAAAACAAGCAGGAGGCCAAATAAGTCAGGTTTGTGGAGATGCAAGCTTGGTTTTATTTTAGTCGATTTTTATGCTAAAAAGTGACAGACTGTGGCTTTAAAGGGTCAAATATTTTCTATAAATGTGCTGGACAAAACTGCACTGTTCTTGTGTGGTTGGAGGATCCACAACCTGCTATTGCATTGCCTGGAATGTCCCACATTATGGCATTAAACTAATCTATCACCATGCAGACAAACGGGTAAAGCCATCAGTCAGCCAAGTTACTGATCAGATCTATGGAGAGGCGAGTCCACTCACAGCCAGAATGTATGTTTTTCAAATGTATTTAAACGCAATAAAAACACCTGTATTTGAATAAATGCAAGTTGTATAGGTTTAATGCCGTACTGCGAAACATTCCAGGCAAAGTTATAACATCTCCATGGAGACAAAAAGGTAGCAGACACCCCACCAGAAAAGTTACATAGTGCATCTTTAAACTGTTCCTTCCCGTAGTCTTTTTATTAGTTGAGGGAAAATCGTCAGACGTAGATAGTGATTATCAACAGTGCACCGCCCCAGTGGAAAAGTTCTGCAGTAAAGCTTTATATTTAAGTGAAGCTCAAAGTCCAAACTCTAACAAAATAATATGAAATAGAAGTTTAGGAAAGGGGCAGAAGGTTTTCTATTGAACAGAACAGGTTTGAACATTATACTGATATTAACCTTGAGATCTCAGTGTGGTGAAGTTTCATTTGAGCGGTCTACCCCAGTGCTGGTGTCAGATACAACTACAAACTTCCATTTACTCAAAAAGTTGAAACCAAAAATCTATTCTTGTTTTTTTTCCCCGTTTTTTAAGCAAAGTTACGCCTCCTTGTCTCCCGCGGCGACGCTCAGGACTACGCCGACACTTTGTTCTCCTTCTAAAAGAAAAGAGAGAAAGGACAAATACTTTTATAGCAATACAAAAATGGCAAAAGAAAGATTTAATTCTTGTAATTTTTTTTTTTTACATATTTATTACATTACAAACTAGAAACAAAAAAAGGAATAAAATAAAATAAATAAACTAATCATCATCATCATGCTTTTCGATGTTTTTTGTTTTGAAGTTTCTGTCAAATCACTTTGGACAAAGGTTTTCATATTGGCCAATCTACAAATACCAGATTATAAAACTATACATTTCATTTTCATTTTAATCCAGTTTTAGGGCTGTAGTTAGGCCTGTCACCATAATCACTATACACTATGTTTCTTTATGCAAGTGGGTCAATTTTATTCTTGTTTTTTTTTTTTTGGCAACAAGATCAGATTTGAGCTGTAGAAGGTTGAATTATGAACATCTATGTCTCATTGTAGACACAAACTACTGAAGTGTTTCCTTCAGACCACAGACTGTATAAAGAAGTGGACTAAGTGAGTGTGACGTCACCCACAGCGTTCGGCTCCAGTTAAATGAAGCTCATCGGGGCTAGCGGTTATAGGGGCAAATTTGGAGCCAAATTACGACCACGAGTATCATAGCAACCTTCCCGCCCGCACTGCTGGTTTAGCAGGGAACGGGCGCTTAGAAACGTTGTCAATCAAACCTGTTGCCAACATTAGCGGGAGCGACCTCGGGGTAAGAAGGCACCTGATTTGTCTGTTATTAATGTTCATATCTTGATTTACAGATACAATAGTGAAATAAAAACTTATGTAAAGCTGGTTAATACAAACATGACCAAAACCATGACCATGACCAAAATGACGAGGCTCACTGCAGCAGTTACAGAGAGAGGGGTGAGGATTTTTCAGTGTAAAGTGAATGTAGCCAGAGTTGCAGCTCCATCAACTCAGCTATTTATTTATTTATTTATTTATATACAGCTTATATTTTTTTAAACAACACTGTACATTTAGAAAACTTTTTGAGGGATTATTCTACTTTATGGTTTTGGTTTCAATAGTATCGTTCATCATCTATATTTACTTCAGCAACATAGCACATGTCAAAATTTGTTATCGTGACAGGCCTGGCTGTAGTCAACTAAAGACATGGGTGTCGCTCTCAGAGCTCTAATCACATTTGACCCAAAGTGCAAAGGCAAGAAAAGTATTTGTATCATTCCCAAATCTCAGTCTCTTCTCACTCTATTCTCTACCCCTCCTCTACTCTTCCCCTTTCTGCTGTTGGCATAAATCCATCCACTGCCAGTCCAAAAATAGACAAATTATATTTGTTGTATTGAATAAAAAGTGTTGTCCCTCACCCTGTACGACAGATCCGCAAACTCGCGTCCCGCCTGGTTGTTGTTCCTGTATCCGCCCCGGAAGCCCCCGCTCTGAGGATGACCCCCGAACGACCCCCGACCCCTGTTACCGCGGAAACCCATGCCCCCGCGTCCACGG
>KN485482.1:24915-39831 GCA_000787095.1 Periophthalmodon schlosseri | reverse complement strand
CCCGCGGAAACCCTTGCCCCCGCGGCCACGGTAACCGCCTCGGCCGCGCCCGTGACGCAGCGGGATGCCGAAGGTCTCCGCGTTCATGCGCCGCTCCTCTGCCCACGTTTGACGCCGCTCCCTGAGGAGAGAGAGGGAGGAGAGAGGAAAGAGAGTGAGGGAAATAGGGAGGAGAGGATGGTGCTTGGAAGGGCGTCCGAAAGAAGAGGTGAAATAAGGTAACAGAAGAAAGAGAAATTAAGCTTTTTATTATTATTATTATTATTATTATTACTATTACTATTATTATTGTGAGTGAGGGAGAGAGAGAGAGGGTGAGAGAGGGAGAGAGGAAGGGGGAGAAGACTTAATAATAATGCATTGAGTCATACTGTGCACTCAATACACCCAAAGTACTTCAAATTATTCTGTATTTTAGCCACAGCTGCCCTGGGGCAGACTGACAAAAGTGAGGCTGCCAATCGGCCCCTCAGACCGCACTGGATTGTCAGGTAAGATTATAATATTATCATAGACACTAGTATCTCTCATAAAAGGTTTTTATGTTTTTTTCCCTTTGTTATTAAACAAAGAGTTATATATTTACCTTCCAAAACCAGAGCTCCCAGACTTGTCTTTCCTGAAAAGAAAAAAACAAAACAAAAAAACATGACTTCAGATGTGAAACTGTAGGACTTTTAAAGTGCACTATGTAACTTTTCTGATGGAGAGACCACCACCTGCTCGTCTCCATGGAGATATTATTCCTATGTCTGGAATGTTTCACAGCATGGCATTAAACTTTATTCAGTTAAAGGTTTTTATAATGCGAAAAAAGTGAATTCAAAACATGCATTCTTGATGTAGTGTGCTCGCCTCTCCACAGAGCTGATCAGTAAGTTGGCCTAGTCTCATCACCTGCTTGTCTTAATGGAGATTGACACGCTTAATACCCTGGTGTGGAGCTTTACAGGCAAAGCAAAAACATCATCATCATCATCTTTATTTTTTCAGACATTTCTGTCTTAAGACAACTGATGAAAGCAAAAACATCTCCATGGAGTCCAGCAGCAGGTGGCAGAACCTCCATGAGTAAAATTCCACAGTGCATCTTTAAAGTGAGTACCTGGAGTCGTCGCAGGAGATGTTGTCGAAGAAGGACTTGGACTTGTCGTAGTAACAGTTTGGTCCGAGCGGGTCGCGGTCGTCTTCTGCTGCGGTCTCACTCTGAGGCTCTGCTCCAGGCTCCGCCTTCTCCTCGCCGTTCACCGCCTTCTCCCCGGGTTTGTCACTCTTCTCATCTGAGACAAAGACAAAACACTGGGTTTAAAACACAACTAGGGCTGTATGACCCTTTAAAAACACCACATTAGATCAGAAATGAGGGTTTAAGGGCTAAATCTAGAGTGCTCTTCGCTTTACCGTGAGAACCAATCTCTGCTATGGCCTCTGAGTAGTGAAAAACACTTATAAAACATTAGGATGCTCAGAATGAATAAGGAAACTGAGGGAACAAGGAACAGTTTAATATGAACTAGTTGTAGTTTTGGTGACAGCAAAAATCAGGCCTGGTCTGGGGCTGAGAGCAGAAAGTAAGTTACTGAGCAGTGTTGCTTTCTTTGCTCAAAGAAAGCAACAGAATTTATGAACAAAAGTGGGACAGATTTTCTGACATAAAATGTTTAAGATTGGGCAACTCTTGAGAAGCTGCATTTGCAATTAGCAGGGTTGATTAAATAAATCCAATTAAAACAAAAATTGGGAACAAAATCTTGTGTTTCGTCTCGTGAGAGTTCTGTCTTGTCCCATTATGGAAATTTTAACTCTTCCAATTAATTTAGATTAGAGGGGGGCCATGTGAGGCTTGTTGCCCCTCTGATGACGGGCCTGGCTATATGTATTAACTTACACCCACTAAGGAAATAAGGGCACCCCCGTTATAAATAATGATCAATACGTAAAAAGGCGGTCTAAAAAGTGCTGTTCAGGAACCGGTACCAAAAATCAGGTACTGTTCAAGTTCTGATACCCCCCAAAAAAATTGGAAAACAGCCCGCTGTACCTTTAAGTTTGAGCTTGCTCTGAAACTCGCGGTCGATCTCTTCTTTGTTGAATTGTGCGTTGGCGCTCTCGAAGTCGAAGTCTTTTTCAAACTTCACGGGACCGTCTCTGCGAACGTTAAACCGACCTCTGCCCCTGTGACCGCCGCCGCGACCGCCGCGCCTGTTTGCTGGAGCGCCCACTACTGCTGAGGGAAGGAACAACAGGGGAGGTATTAGAGAACAAGGATTTTTACCCAAACAGCTTTCGATAAGAGTCACATGAAACAGACAAAAGGGTTAAAATCGTGAATGTTCTTCAGTTGACCTTGAAGTTCATGCAATGTTAACAAATACAAGACTCGGTACTGTGTGATGTGATGGTTTGATACACAGGCCACGTTCTGACCAATCAACTCATCCCCTTTAAAGTTTTAAAAGTTGAAAATAATTATTTGACCAAACCTTGAGCAAAACTAAAATCATTTCCAACTAAATTTAAATGATGGGGTTTACGTTCTACTATTGGCTCTGTGCACAAAGGGAGCCGTCAGAGGGACAGTCGGCCCGATCATTCCCGGTGTAACGT
This sequence comes from Periophthalmodon schlosseri, assembly GCA_000787095.1. Lineage (NCBI taxonomy): Eukaryota > Metazoa > Chordata > Actinopteri > Gobiiformes > Gobiidae > Periophthalmodon > Periophthalmodon schlosseri. The sequence continues at coordinate 37,224 of KN485482.1, read as the reverse complement.
TATGACTATGAGGTTTTTGCGAAGTCGTGCTGAAATCACTAAATCCTGATAGATCAGGCAGTGGACAGGCAGCTGCAGGTGGATGTCACTGACAACATGGTAAACACTTTATAAATGTGATGAAAACTTCACCAGTGGACACTTCTGTTTTTAGAGACGCACATCTTTGTGTCAATGCTAATGCTAAAGTTAATGTTAATTTAAAAGCTTAATATTTAAATAACGCCACTGACTGAAATAATCTACACCTGAAAATAATTGGGTCGTCCTTAGAACAAAGTTAATTTTGCAATTTGGCATTAGCTCAGCGCTAACACAGACTTTGTTTACGCTGCATAATTAGCCATGTGCTCCGAGGATGAGGTGTTTTTACAGGCCTCATTATGTTTTTGTCCTCGCTCTGTGGTACAAAGTGACCAAGTAGAAATGTGGAAGTGATTAAATCAGCAGAACTCATCATCAACACCATTATTCAGTTATGTTTTGCTCTTGCAGCCTTAGTCAACTTCTTCACACTATGTGGTATCGCACTGTGGTGAGTACACTAATCGGATACCCCCAAAAAATGGAATCAGAACAACACTAATCTCACCCCCACAGATTTTGATAGACAGATTTACATATGTATGAACACACAGCAGCAGCAGCAGTGAACAATCCAACAAAAAGCTTTACAATAATGAAAAACACAGGGTTAGTAGAACAGGCGTGGACTGTGTTGACATGAGCCAAACATGTCAGACTTGAACACAAAATGAGATGAGCCACAGATGAGCCACAGATGAGTCCAGCGTCCATAGAAAAGCATGCAGCGTCTAAAGAAAAGACTTTCAGATTAGGCGTTTCAGTTTGACCTGCGGGGCGTTTGGCCTCTCTCTCTCCTCTGCTCTGATCGCCCTCCGCTTTCGGTTTCTGAACATCTGCTCCTGTAAAAACCACACGCCATTTCACAAAACCAACACCAAAGGATCGACTTAAAAAGGTCCAAGTCTTATGCTAAAAAGTTCAAGTGACATCACGCTGGGGGTGTTCTACATGTATCTCTATGGCGGAATGTTCAGCTGTTACCATGGTGACACAATGCACAAAGCAAACAGGCTGGTAAGTTTTAAGATGGTCTGAAAACTCAAGAAAAAAATACAAAATGGATTTAAACGGCACATTTTCAGGAGCCTGTGATCAAGCCGAGCGTTCACGGTCCTGTTTAGGAGTTTGATTTTCAACAAAAAGGTGAGAGAGACTAACTGAAAAACTGATGCTAATGCTAGCTAGCGTGTGACTGTAATGTTATTTGTGAGAGGCTTATTTAACAGCACAAATCAGCTCACCTGTTGTAGTTCCAACTAAATCAGCGCTTTCTGGTTCGAGTGTGGTAAAATAAAGCTCAGATTCAAGTATAACAGCGCTTCAGACAGAGTAGTGCCTTAGGTTAGCATCACACCCCCAGGGAATGTGGATGACATCAGCTGTAAAGTCTCAATAGTTTAACCAGAGCTGGAGACAGGTCAGAACCTCTGTGTAACTGTCAGATGCAGATGTGTGGACCTGGTTTATGGTTAATATCTCTGTAATCACTGGACCTATTCACATGAAACAAAAACTGGCTCAAAGTTCAGCCTCTTCTCTGTATAAATAAAACAGATTTTTCCCCCATAACAGCTGTATAAAACTACAGTGGATTTTTATATCAGCACCCTTCAAGACCCCCAAAGTCGCTCTAAAATTTGGTGCATTATTCATTCTCTCCACACTCAAGAGGTGGTAACTTACTATTGTAGCCACAGCTGCCCTGGGGCAAACTAACAGAAGTGAGGCTGCCAATCTGCGCCACTGACCCCTCCCACCACCACCACCACCACACACCGCATTCTTACTCGGCAATGTGGGTGACGTGTCTTGCACAAAAACAAAACTTCTAACCTCTAACCACTGAACCACTGCAAGTACTGTATTTAATTTGTTAGGTCAGTTTGGTCATGTTTATGGAATTTAAACTCTAAATCTCACATACTGTCTCTTTAAATGACATTTTTTGCTAAATTTAAATGTGCAAGGAAGTGACTATGGAATTCTACCAATTTACAGGTTGTTCAAAATAGATAAAGTGGATTTATTTATTTTGTTTGTTTTTTGCAGTATACAGTCTGTGTAAATCTAGATAACCTGTGTTTTTTTATTTTCTGACATTGTACCAGGTTAAAATGAGCACCATCCAGTTACACTTTTGTCTGTAAATATCTGTGCGTCTCTGGTCTCACCTCTCCTCTGAGCGTCTCCGGCTCCTCCCAGGTCCTGCAGAGGAGACTTCTGAACTGCTCCAGAGGGGGGCGCTGTTCTCCCGTGAGCCGGACTCCTCTGGCCCAGACCCGGAGCAGGGGGCGGGGCCGAGGGGGCGGAGCCAGAGGCGGGGCTGGAGGTCACGGAGGGGTCTGCCGCAGACGGGCTCTTCCTCAAGGGGTCCAGAGAGGGACTGGTACGGCCTGAGAGAGGGAGGGAGAGGAGGGATGATGAGAAATAGGGAGAGAGACAGGGGTAGGGGAGAGAGAGAGAGAGAGAGAGAGGGGGGGGGGGGAGAGAGAGAGAGAGAGAGAGAGGGGGGGGGGGGAGAGAGAGAGAGAGAGAGAGAGAGGGGGGGGGGAGAGAGAGAGAGAGAGAGAGAGACAGGGGTAGGGGAGAGAGAGAGAGAGAGAGAAGTGAAGGAAAAGAGGGGGAGAGAGGGAGAGATAAAAGACAAGAGGGAGGGAGAGAGAAAGATGGGACGGAGAGAGAAAGATAGGAGGAAGAGAGGAGAAGCAGGGGAGAAAGGAGAGGTGAAAAGGAGGAATAGAGAGAGAAAGGAGAGGGAGAGAAAGGGATAAAGAGACAAAAAGGAGAGACGTAGTGGTAGAAGGAGGGAAAAGAAGAAAGGAGAGTGGGAGCAGAGATAATTATATAGAAAGAGGGAAGGAGAGAAGAAAGTGGAGGAAGGAGGTAGAGACAAAGATGAGGAAGAAAATGGAATGAGAGAGAAAAAGAGGTGCGAGAGAAAGAGAGCAGGAGGGAAAAGGGAAAATGGAGAGAGAGGCAGAGAGAGAGAAAAGGGAGTAAGAGAATGAAGGAGAGACACGTGGGTAGGGAAGAGAGGAAGAGAAAAAAGTGGGTTAAAATCACTTGGACAAAATAAGCAGTTCTTATTTGATGTTAAAATCACAGGATTATCTGAGTCACAAACGTGATTCTCAAACATGCAGAAAGTTTCGGTGAGTCTGAACAAATGATTTCAAGATTTATTTCAGTGAAAAATCAGAGCCACTCCACGTGTTTAAGCCCTTTACAGACGTGTCCTGGTTAGATTTGTGATTTCTATTTTAAAACCAGCTCAAAACCTGTCCATCTGAGAGAATAACCCCTATATATCGTGTACCAGTGTTTCTAAATTAAATAACAAGTATATTGTTACTATTGATACTTTGCAGCTGATGTCACCAATATTCCCTGGGAGTGTGGTGCGAACTGAAGCCTGAACTTTGCTCTGTTTAAAGGGTCCACATTACACTAGTCTCTGATCTCTGTTCTAATGTCGTTTCCTCATCACAAACAGACCTGGAGTTGTGTTTTGTTTCATTCACACATGTTTAACACACAAACCCTGCATATTTAGGCTGAGTTCTTCTCTCAAATAGAAAAAAACACTCTGTTCCACCTTGTGATGTCATGAGGTAATACAGGAAGTGCCCCACTGTGTTTTTAAACTCCATACACCTTCACTAGAATCATTTGTATGATTTCATCCCAGGAATTGCCAATCTCTACTGAACTAAAGGTAAAAGGAGCTGTTAACTTCAAAACTACCACTTCATGACATCACAAGGTGGAACAGAGCATTTTGAGCTTTGGAGATGTAGACAGACTAATAATAAAGAGTTACTCAAACATGTGTGAATGAAACAAAACACAACTCCAGGTCTGTTTGCTGAGGTAGCAGCATTATAACATGGCTTAAAGCTCACAAGAGTCCATTTTGTGTAATATAGGACCTTTAAGTTTTAATTTAATAATAATACATTTACGTTTCACTTTTCAAAGAAATCCCAAAGTGCTCATAGTTTTCATGTTAAAAGGTCATTTAAATCTGTAAAGGGCTTGTTTTTGAAGGAAAGAGAGTTAGTGACAGTGCTCCTTTCTCTGGCTGCCGTAAACTTTAAAATCCTTTCAAAATTCCACACAGCAAAACCAGGCGTTTGAGTAAAAACCCAGAGTGACTGATCCAGTGAGTGAGGTAAAAATCATGTGGCATTAGTCTAGAGGCATCACCCCACAGAGCCAAAGCCGAGATGACATTTAGGGACAAGACCAGGGACAAGACCAAGTCCAGAACGAGTCCAGACCGAGTCCAGACCGAGTCCAGACCGAGTCCAGACCGAGATCCCAGAGTCCAGAGCAGGTCCCAGAGGTGCGTTACCTTCGTCTACAAAGGCCCCCACAGCCTGAGAGGCGAAGGAGCGTCCAAACGCGCTGCTGTAAGAGTGAGCAGGCCCTGAGCGTCCTGTAGGGGGCAGAGCAGGCACCTTAAACAACCAGCACTCATTTAGGACAAGAGGAAGAGCCAGGAGTCCGGGACGTCCTGAAATCGGAACTGATGAACTAATACAAGGCTCACATCCCATGTACTTCAGAACACGTTTGTAGAGGTCTGAACTACAGGGTCAGCAGGTTTTTGATAACCTCACATAAGCCAGACTGACATTAAAACACTAATATTGACCTGGTCAGTTTTAACCGATCACAGCAGCCAACTGAGATGCAACAACAATACAACAAAAGACTTTTTTAGACTTTTACCGTTGCTACTGTGTTTGTAATCATTTTATTAACTTAAAAATACTTTCTCTTCTCTACATAAAGGGTTGTCTGGGCTGGAACGGCGAGGGCTGAACAAGATGGATGAAAACTCAAACCTAAACAGATTAAGACCCCATAGAGAGTAGAGATATTTGGTCTTTTTAGTGTATCAGTAATCGTCCTTAAATCTCCAGCACAGGCCGATATTTTGTTGTGGTCAATCTGCTGCCTAAAAATACACACAAAGCTTTATATCGACACTTTAATACAAGAGAAAACTGCACAAAACATGACTACACAGCTCTATTATAGGTTAATGTGGTAAAAAAAAAGGGCTGGGGGTGAGTTTGTAGTAAATTTGAACTACATAATTAGGAGGAAAATAATCAAAATCGTCTCAACATAATCGGCAGAGCTTATGGATCCATCAGCTGCTCTGAATTCTAAATAATCTAAATAAGCCATGAAAAAAACGCATATCACTCGCTCTCCAATAGAGACACGGGGACAGTTTGCACAGAGGACACGGCCTGAGTGCAGTCATTACTATTTGGGTTTAAATCGTCTCCTAGTGTAAAGACATTCATTAATTTTAGGCCGACAGCTTTAGTGAGCATTTGTTTTGTAGAGGACACAGAGTCCTGCCTCAGATCCAGACTTCTGTTCAGGCGTCTCTGCTGCTCCTCAGATTCTGTAGCATGAACTTCGTGGAAACAGAGCCACAGAGAGGCCCTGGACCCTTGGATGTCATGCCCTTCACTAACAGTTTTACACAGACCCAGTTATGAAGCAAAGACATGTGAAAATCATGATGAACTCATAAACTAATACAAGAACTAAACTAAATAAATGCAGCCTTGGTGATTTGATGACCAGGACTAGGCCTGGGCTAGGCCAAGACCAATCAAAGTCTACAGCAGGAACTAAACTGGGCGCAAACTAGGACCAAACCAGGGCTGTATTCCATTTCAATTTAGTCCGTTCCAATTTAGAAACCTCTCCACCAGGAAACAGGACGATAGAGGGGAAATGTGGCCTGTCACTATAATAACTATATCAACTTATGATTCAATACATGAGAGATGGAACTGTAATCTTTGGAGTCTATATTTATTGTGGGGACTTTGGCTTGGTACTAGTGGGGAATTTTTGGTTATTTTTTCTGCACTAGGATGAGATTTGAGCAGAAGACCGTTGACTAACTAAGGATACATCTAGAATGAGTCATAGAAGTTACTCACCATTAAAACGCCTTCATTCGGCTCGTGTTTTTTTTTTTTTTTTTTACAATTTTGTACATTTAGATTCAATTTTTTAGATAAATAGGTTTCAATATCATCTGTTTTTTCTTCAGCAATATATCACACTTCAAAATGTATTATCGCGACTCATAAGAATCAAGGAATCAAAGAAATATAAATGGGACACGGCCTTTATGATGGATGTGCTAAGGCCTTACCGACTCCCACAGCTCCAAACTGCGGTGACACCAGTGGACTGGAGGTGAACTGGTTGTAGGAGGGCACAGGGGCGCGGTTAAACAGGCCGTAGGAGGTGGACTGGAAGGAGGAGGGAGCAGAGGACGAGCTCATTGACGACTGGAGAGAGACGGGACATAAACAAATACAGGGTTAAAAAAAATACATTACTTATACAATTTAAGTTTTAAAAATAGGATTCAGTTCAAAGTTCACATTTTAAACACATCCAGAAGAACTAACAAAAAGACTGAAATATGAAATGACAAATTAACACAAGAATCACATTTCAGAACATGTTTGTACAGATCTAAACTACAGTGTTAGACATTTTTATGCAGATTAAGACCCCATGGAGACACAGGGAGGGCATCTGACACACAGGGACATTTCAGAACATGTTTGTACAGATCTAAACTACAGGGTTAGCAGTTTTTATACAGAATAAGACAGTTTGTTGTTTGTGGAGGAAATTATGGTACTTCAAAAACTGCAGCCTTTGGGATTTGCCAACTGTGTCCATTCAAATTATGATTTTGATTTGATTGTAATTCATCTTGCAGCTCCACTTTAATTACAAAAACAGTGGACATGATGATTGCCCATTTGTTTATGTTATAATTTGGTGTTTTGGTTCAAGACAATTATCCAATCAGAAAGCAGAATGAGCCTCACATGACGCTCTCATTTGTGTTGCCAGTTTCAGTGCTGAAATCCAGCTGTTTTAAACCTAAAATGCCTCTCTCTGATTTGAATGTTCACTACCTAAACCCCAGCACCTGCAGCCAATCATGAGTCAGTGCTAGTGCAGCCTCTGCAGCTCAGTGAGTGAATTCTGGCGATTCTTTCACATGAGGTCTGTCCATATACTGAGAATGACACACACTTGTATGTGTCTCTATCTGCAGGTTAAGGCTCTGGACACACAGGGTCAGGTGTGACTGTAGGACATTTTGAAAACAGAAATTACCTGTACAATGGCAGGGTCGGGCGGCAGGGAGCAGGCAGATTTGGGGGGCTCACACACGGTCAGGTCCTTGATGTCGCTGCCCCTGAAAATGATGTACTCAAAAGTATCATCTCGAGGAGGGATGGGGCGGTCCGTCGGACGGTCCTCTGTCCCAAACGAGCGCACTGAAGAGAGAGAGATACCAAAACATGGTAAACTCGATCCAAATGTAGTAACAGTTTTATGACAACCATAAAATATATATATTTATCATTATCTTAAGATCGTAATATTTACTAGAGACAACACGTGAGTAGGCCTGTCATGATAATCACTATATAGACTTTTCATTCAGTATATGAAAGATGAACTATATTTTTTGGGGGTCAGTACTTATCATGTGTACTTTTTCTTTGCACTACTGGGACATTTTTGGCTATTTTTTGGCTATATGATCAAATTTAAACCATAAAAGGTTGAATTAATAACTTGTATGACTCATTACAGATGCAAACTAACAACTAAAGTGTTTCATTCTGCTGTTTATTTATTGGAGCTCATGATTTTTAACACTATTGTAGACTTAGAATAGTTTTTGTGGTTTCAATCTGCTCTTGGGTTTTTGTGTCAGTGACATAAATGAGTTTCAATATTATCATTTATCGTCTATATTTACTTCAGCGATATATCGAACTTCAAAATGTGTTATTGAGACAGGCTTACGCGTGACTGCAAAGGACACAGTGTTGTCTGTGATTATTTGGTGTATCGTATGTCCCAAATTGCTTCAAAAAGGAAAGATTAAAAGTAAAAACGGAACAAACATATTTATAATCTTTCAAATAATGGTATAAAGTAACCATAGTTTTGTGGGTAATTTACTGTCCTTTCAAATATCTTTTTCTTTTTATCATTGAAGGACCATTACGAAAAACATCAAGATTCTCAAAGTCCAGTTTAACTTTTCCCTATAAAACCTGGCTCACTGCTGCACAGATCCAGATGACTGTGGGTTACATAATGCCATCCGTCCTCTGGAACAATAACATGGCATCAGTGAAACCCAACTCTAACCCACTCAAACTGCTGCTCCTGATTGGTTCCTTCAGTGCAGATTTATTTATAATTAAAGACTTGTGACAGGCTTTTGTTGGTAAATCTTTGGAGTGCGGACAAAATGACGTCAGACTTAAACCTGCAACAACAAAAACAGCTAAAACCTCTTTATCAGATCAGTTCATTAGAAACAAAAGTCAAAGCCATTTTGAAACGCTAATTAAACATGTTACCCTTATAAGGTTAAAGGTACACTTTGCTGTCCCCATAGTGAAATGTGTCCTCTGTATTTGACCCATCCTTCAGTGTCTCTGGGTTAAACCTGTCAGGAGCAGTAGGACCCAGCTCCAGATTTTGAGCTAGTCTTGGTCAAGACTACCTTTAGCTGGAGGATTTCACCTTTTGCGCATGTTTTGGGTTGATGGGGGGAAAACTGGGGTGCCTGGAGGAAATCCACCCAGACACAGGGAGAACATGAAAATTCCACACAGAAAGACCCAAGCAACCTGGGATTGCTTGGGAACCTTCATGGTGTGAGGCAAGAGAGCTAGCCACTCAGCCAGCTTACTGCTTTTGCCAAGACTCAAAAATATTATACTCCTGTAGTGTGAGATGGGGGCAGGTCAAATGTCTCTGCAGATATTGTGGTTGGATGAATACAGCAGGATTGTGGACTTAGGGTGCTTTCACACTTGCAACCTTTGGTCCAGACTTTTGGTTACAGTGGTTATAAACTACAGTAAAGTGCTGTATTGTGCTGCTTTGACACAGCGAAGAGCTGCACAGACTTCTTGGTTTTATCTAGTGTCAAATTAGCAAAGTTTGGCTTCCAGACAAAATAACTTCAAACCACTCTACCAAAACACAGCCTGCTGCGTGTTCAAGTTAAAGATAAGCCTTATTTGGCCTAAAATCATCATATGCACAGCAATCAGTGTCAGTTAAGTTATTCTCCTTCCCTGAGCCAATGAAACTGAGAAAGGCCCTCTGTAGACAACCACAACAACGTAAGGTTAATGTGGTGTTAGATAAACCAAAACAACCCATTTTCCAAACGCACACTGATGAGAACACAAAAAACACATACACTTCCCAAAACAAAGAAAAAAAAAACTTTGCAGCTCTTCTATGCTCTGCGTTCACAAGGCGCACTCCCATTGTCATGATGACAGTAGAGACAGCACCAGGGAAAATCCAATATTTCAGATTTGAGATGGGTAGTGTGTAAGCAAAACTCCAAGGAACAAAAATAATAGAAGACTTTGTAAGTTCTAAGTGCAGACCTTGGCCCGGATTTTCAGGTGTGGATCAGCCCATAATCTTTAACATCTTTGGGTTTTCTTCTGGATATTTTTTATACAAAAACATTATTATTATATTGATAAAGGAATACTTACACCAGCTCTATCAGATAGAGGGACATCGACCCAATTTACTGCCTATAAATAACCAATAACCATCCCATAATAAGATAAATGAATGAAACCTTTAGACATTTGAAGTGCTACACATGGTAAGCAAACTGGGGTCACACTCTGCTAGGGCCTATCCCGATGTTCTAACACATATTTTAACGAAACGTGCCCAAATTTTCAAGAATAAATAAACGCATAAACCTCTGATTTCAAGTTTATGGCATTGGGTTGGATGTTGTAACTTAGGGATGGGAATTGATGACAATGGGGTAGTTGTCTTAATGTATTTTTGATTATAAATTACTTTCTATAATAAGGGACTGTGGACATTAGCAAGTTAGCAATAAACTAGTTCAGAACATCTTTGTCTCAGCGAGCTAAATGCCTACAACCAAAATTAAAACTGAATAATACGCATTTACCTCACGTTTTGACAACTTTTTAGGGTAAATTAAATTTGTTTTTTGGTCTACAAATCGGGTAATTTTAGAATTACACGAATAAATAAGCTTACTCATTATGTCTTTCCAACTGTAGCACAACTTTGAATTGATACTGCTAAAGTTAGCTGCTAGCCGAGCATATGGATTACTTTAGTTATGTATACGAATTAAAAAGATGCATTTTTGATTTAACTATTATGTGCAAATGAGAAAGCAGTTATGCGTATTGTAAAAGTGTTGAACAAATGTGAAAATGTGTGTAAAAGTGTTGTTGTTGGTGGGAGTTAGCATTAGCCACTTAGCTCGCGTACCTTTAGCGAGTGCGACAGTGGAGTTTTCGGTGTCGATCGTGTAGAGGATTCCCTCGTAGCGGATCTCGGCCTTCGACACCAGGCTGATTTTACTGCCCAGGTAAGGCGTCCCTCCTCCGCTCATGGTGTCAGCGAGGACCGGGGGCACCGTACACGAGAAAAGTCCGTGTTAAAATGTGTGAATCTGACTCAGAAGGCGACAGTCTGGGTCGATTCTGGCACTTCTACGGGACTCGCTGCTCTCCGCTACAACATGGCGGCGGCGGCGGCTACCTCATCCACAGGGTTGCCAGATCTCACGAGAAAAACAAGTACTCGGGCATATGGGGAAAACATAAAAACATCTTTGCATCTCCACTTACATTAAAAAATAAATAAATAATCAAATAATCCAACACACACACAACAAAAAAAAAGTAATTAGTCTTGCTTTTTAGTTATTTTTATTATTTTTTTTCCGTGGTATAAATACGTTTCAATATCGTTTATTTTTTTCTTCAGCAATATATCACACTTCAAAATGTATTATCGTGACGGGCATAATAATAATATTCCGTCTGGTCATTTTATAGCTTTAAGAATTCAGTTTGTTTGCTGTTTTGAGTTAAAGGTTCAGTATGTAACTTTCTCGAAGTGGCACGTCACCTGCATGATTCATGGAATCATGCAAATAGAAAGTATAAATGGAAAGTGCGAAATAGAAAGTTAAAACCATACTTTCTTTCTTTCCAAACATTCTTCATGGAGATAGCCAAGTTTTATAGCATACAGTGGAATATTACAGCCAAAGGCTGGAAACAAGCTGGATGAGTCAGGTTTGCGCTGATGCGAGCCCAGTTTTATAAAACACATGCCAAAATAAGTTTATATCAAAAACAGTTGCAAAATACAAAATAAAGAATAATTAATTTCAGATTTCTTATAAATAATACACTTTATTCGTAAATATTCTCTTAACTAGAAGCCTTCAGTCACCTTATCTCAACCTTTATTTGTTAAAAAAAAATCTCAATGTACAAAAGAAATAATAATTTAAATAGTCAACTTATCGAAAAAAAATCTGACTATAGACGACTACAAGTACAGCGTCAGGATCTGGATAAGGATACTAATTATTGTAGATAAATTTAGATTACAATACGGCTATTATAACAAATAAAGATGTTTAACTTTTACAAAAGACTGTCTTAAATTATTGTAGGCTGACACAGACTAGTTAAGTCAACAATATACATAATACAATACATATGTCTATTCATTGCTTTTTAAAATTACAGTTCAGATCGCTTTGCTTTTAGACTCAGTAAATAAATAAATAAATAAATAAATAAATAAATAAGATAAAGCCATAGACTGTAAAACCAAGGGTTAAAACTAAAGATTAAACCAGAATTTAATTAATTACATATTAGCAGGCTTGCATCTGGGACTATATATTGTGGTGTCGACAAAGCATCACAGTCTCACTGAATATTTATTGATTTATTATTTATTTGAGTTATTTATAACAATAAAACGACATCATTTTATAAGTTGCAGTTGTGTGTGTTTTTTAGAAAGACTTTTTATCCTGGATTTTATTTTGCTCTTATTTAGAAAATCCAGCCTTGGCGCTTCCTTCCGCTGAGGCCTGAAAACAACAGGGCAGCTCGGCGCATGCGTACATTCTAAAATACGATTTGCACAACGGTCCCAGATCAAAGATGGCGGGAGCCTCCGACCCACTGGAGGACATGCTCTTCACTGAGGTGGACGAGAAGGCGGTCAGCGACTTGGTGGGCTCCCTGGAGTCCCAGCTCGGCGACAGAAAGGCTCCCGCTGCTTCGTTTACCGACG
>KN485482.1:0-24768 GCA_000787095.1 Periophthalmodon schlosseri | reverse complement strand
AGCGGGCTCAAACCGGGAGCCGTCCGCCGCTGCTGCCGACGGGCCTGCTGTGTCCGGGGGCGCGCTGGCCGCTTCTACTGCCGCTGGAACCGCCGGAGTCTCGGGTAAGACACCGGAGATGATGTCCCGAAAAGCCGAGCGCAGGAAAAAGAGAGGGAACCCCGCGTAGACAGTGCACGAACTCTCCCCCAAGTAGCTCCACGGATCTCACTTCTGCCAGACACCCACTGCAAACAGCTAAACATCTTGTGTAAAATCAGATTCAGAGCGTAAAAATCTATCTTTAACTGTTAATAATAGTGTCGTTTGGCCCCGGGATAAGTGATGGGTACACTGTGTTGTCATTCCACCAACTATCTTCAAGTAGCACATTGCACACACTCCAATCAGCTACCACAAGCTAAACTTTCTCTCTAAACGCAACCCGGGGATAAATAAACACACATTTTTAATAGTTTAGCCCACAAAATATGTCAAAGAATACACTGTTGTCATTGCATTAACTTTATTATATTTTTATCGGAACAAAATAGCTAACTTTGCACTAATGGCTAATTTTGTTGGCCAAAATCTGTCCAGTTTCGTGAAATAAATGCAGATTTATTGTACGAGTAGAGTACGAAAGTGCACGTAGTCAACGAATAACCTTTTCTGTACTACTATATATTATAATACACTGATAATGCTTTTAAGGCCTAAAAATAGACTGCTAAATATCAAAATACTGGTCATTATTGCTCATAAAATGCTTTTAAGATCGGGGTGTAAACGCGTATTTACATTTATTATTTCAGACTCTATAAATGATTCTTATTTGTTAGATTTAATGTTGAAATTATTGAGAATTCAAGGGTGTTCTGTTAGCAGCTTCAAATCTAATGTGTTTTCTGTGATTTTAGAGTTGGAAGAAAAAGTTAATCATATCAATTTGTTATTTGCCAGAAGAAATTAACAAAATATACAAAAAAAAAAAAAAATTTGTTTAATTTAGGTGGTTACAATTATGATTATTATTATTTTTTAGCAGTATGATGAATTCTTTACATGGAAAATAAATCATAGCTCATATCTTCCCTATACGGAAATAAATTGTCTATATTGTTGACTTCTTGGTGCACAAGAACATAGAAAGTTTTACACAAATTAACCTACTTTATATAAGATTTTAGTGGCAAAACTTTTCCCCATTGACATGAATGAGAGTCCTGCTTAAACGGAAATGCCTCGACAAAAATTTTTCAGTTTAGTCGTATTTAGAGACAAAAGTGGGCGGGGCCAAATTAGGTCAGTACTAACAAAAAATTGTACTGTCTTGTATTTATCGATTTGAAAAGCCGAGTACTTTTGCAAAGCTTTTAAAGTTACTGTTACGATAAATTAGACACATGGATAAGAAGAAATTAAAACATAGTATAGAGAATATCTTCTGTCTATAATCTTTAAAGTGCATCTGACAGGTTTTCATGTTTTTTTAATTCTGACTTGGTTTGGTGGTTAGTTTTACACCAGTTAAATGGCAGTTTGTGGGGAAAAAAGTAGGAGTGTACAAAAATACAGGAAGTAGTACTGAGTTCTAAAACATGATCCCTCTGTCTCTGTCATCAACCCCGAAAACTCCATCCAAAATGCAGCGACAGTTTATGCACAATGAAGGCGTTTTCCTGACAGTTTAAACCTTCATTTAAATAATTAAATGTGTTGTTATATTTTTTTATTAGTCTAATCATAATTATTGTGTAATTTAGACAAGCTTTGGCCCTTGTTTACATTATGGTTGCTAGGTAACAGTTATGGAATTACCGCTACGTATGTCATACCTGCTGCCTGTGTTCAACTAGGAAGTAAAATGATAAACTTTACCAAAATCTAAAAAAAAATAGGCAAGAATTTTTTTTTGGAAAAATCTTAAATATAATCATGTTAACTATGTTTTAGTGAAACTTGTAGTCTAACCTGTCATATGCACTTTCAGTTCAGTAGCTATCAATGCTAACAGACTAACACTGTTATTTTTCTGTTTTTCAGCCATTTCCGTGACCCCTCAGCCCTCTGCTCCTGCCCCCTTCCACCCGGCTGTGGTCCCTACCTCCTCCCTTGCTCCCACCCCAGCCTCCCCTGGCCTCCAAAGCCTAAACGGTGGTCCTGGATCGGTCAAACTCCTCTCCTCTCCCTCCCTCCCACCTCCACAACAACCAGGAACTGTTATTAACGCAGTCAGTGGCTCTACTATCATGGCGTCTCAATTCACCGGTCAATCCTCTCCGACTATCGCTTTGCAGAGGCATCCGAGCCCCGTCCCGAATCAAAATGGAGTCGATCCGAAAAGCGTACCCTCTCCGAACGCATCAACATCTCAAGTTTTGAACCACACAAACCAGCTAATTCATAACAAAATAATGCCCCAACCTCAACCTGTGTCTGGGAATAGCGTTATCCTAGCCAATACGCCCCCATTGACTACGCAGATAGCGCAAACAGGAGCAGCAGGAGCAGTGAAACCAGCTGTGAATGGACTGGCGCAGCCCACAGTAGCAGTGGTGAGACCTCCAGGAGCTAGTCCAGGGGTGGCAGCGACGGGTGTCCAGCAGCAGAGGCCCGCGCTGGGGGTAAACGCAGCCGCGACCAGGGCCCCGGCTCCACAAGCGCCGATAGCAGTGAGGCCGCAACAGCAGACTACCATCCAGCTACCACCAGGGTTCACTATGCCACCGGGTAAGAGAATACATCCAGGAAGTAGTGGGCTGTCCATCAGCATTGTGCTAAAATGTGCTTGTGTTTGCCTTTAGTTGTAGTTTAAATATCACAGATTGCAGATGTGTGGACCTGGTTTATGGTTAATATCTCTGTAATAACTAGGTCTATCCACATGAAACAAAAACTAACACAAAATCAGTATAAAATAAATAAAAGAGAAATACTATTTCACCAAAAGCTTTAGAAAGTAGTGCCATTATTCAGTTGTATTGATATATTGATACTTTGCAGTGACATCACGCAGAAGGTGTTCTACGTGTATCTTTATGGCGGAATATTCAGCAGTTACCATGGTGGCACAACACACACATTAACAAACACTGTCAAAAACTAAAAAAACTCAAGAAAATATACAAAATGGATTTAAAGAGCATATTTTTTGGAGCCTGCGATCAATCCGAGCGTTCATGGTCCTGTTAGGAGTTTAGCGATCAATCCGAGCGTTCATGGTCCTGTTTAGGAGTTTAATTTTCAACAAAAAGGTGAGAGTGACTAACTGAAAAACTGTCGGTTCTTTATGGTCAGATTGTGTTAAAACAAAACTCAGATTAAAGTCCAGTAGAGCTTCAGACAGAGCAGTGCCTACAGTTAGCATCACACCCCCAGAGAATGTTGATGACATCAGCTGCAAAGCATCACTGTGTTATAAATCTTGTCTAAAGTGTATTATTTCTGTAGTAGTCTCCTGACAGGTTCCTCTTGTGTTGCAGGGATGGTGTTGGTTCGCACAGAGACTGGTCAGCTGGTCATGGTTCCTCAACAGGTCCTGGCTCAGGCTCAGGCCAAAACTCAACAGAATCAAACCGTCAACCTCCAGAGACCTGCCACTCCTACAGCAGCAGGGGGCACTATTCGGGTCAGCACACCCACGTCGGTAAGGGCCTAACCACTCTGATACTGCTATTTTGAAAACGTAATAGTTTTTGTTTTCAGCATTTTGTCACACTACTGAAAAATATGAAGAGTTTTATTACCTGATCCCCATCTTGTCAGTTAGAGTGTTCAAATTATTACAAAGTTGGTATATGCAAATTAGAAGCCACACTTCCATCAGCTGCTGTGGCAACTACAGAAGGAACTTACAATATCTGAGTGTGCAGAGAGTGAATGAATGTGACATGAGATTTAACAACTTTTAGGGTCTAAAAACATTATTATGGCTTCTCATCAGACCTATTTTTCTGTCATGCCTGGACACTTTTCCCACCCACTCCTCCTATTGGCCAGCCTCTGTCATGCTTCAAGTGTGTGACAGAGTGACAGATGGAAATAACCAATCACAGTGAAGTAGAAGCAGTAGATGACTTTAGTTACTTCTTACGTATGTATACAAAGATACTACTGACTGACTAGAAACATTATAATTATATGTTATGTTTGTACTAGAAAAATAGTGATATGATGTGATATGTTTTGCATATGGCCAACCCTTAGAACATGTTTATAATCCCTGTGTTCTGCAGGCTCCTGGGACTCCCACTGTGCGGCTGGCCTCTCCTCAGACCCGAATGACCCAACCAGCCTCCAGCACGGTGCAGGTGCGTTTTCCCCTCATATTGATCTGTTGTAATTTTTGTTTCAATTTCATTTTTTACAAACTAATAAAAGTCTATCAGTATTCATTTCCTGAACATAAACGATACAGACTTTTTATCAGTGACACTTAACAGAAAACATAGCTCAGTCTCCTCCTCTGTCAGTCCTGCACCTGCTCCAAACCTCATATTTTTACTGACAGAGGGTTGGCTGTAGACCTCTCCTTTAAACAGACCCAAGCTGATCACTGACCCTTAGACATGACAGAATCTCATTTGATAAACTGTACAGCACTGGCATAGACTGTGTATATAAAAATGGACATGGCTAACCTGTTAGCCGCCACGTTCCAAATAGGAAGTGATCATGTGCGCGCTTCCGGCTCCATCGACTCTGGCTCCAATTAACTTTTTATTGAAAATGTATCACCCCTCTCTGTAACTGCTACTGTCAGACTCGTCATTTTGGTCTTAAAGTGTTTGTGTTAATCCTCTCTGCATGATCCTTGTGTTTTTATTTTGCTATTGTGTCCGTGAATTGAGATATGAACATTAATAACAAACAAATCAAGCACCATCTTTCCCAGAGGTCGCTCCCGCTAGTGTTAGCAACAGGTTTGATTGACAGCAATTGCTAAGTGCCCACTCCCTGCTAAACCAGCAGTATGGCTAGGAAGGCGGGACCTTCAACAGCCTCGTTCCAGATTGGCTCTTTGGTTGCTATGATACTCCCTGTTGGGATATGGAACTCGGCTCCAAATTGGCCCCTATAACTGCTCTAGCCTCGATGAGCTTCATTTGACTGGAGCTGAACGCTGTGGGTGACATCACACTCACTTAGTCCACTTCTTTATATAGTCTATAGGCACTAGTGAGGGGTAGTTCTACCTTCCTTTATATTCAATCTACCCTTTTTGAGTGAAATTTTGTCCTTTTTATTCAAACAATTATTACGTTATTCATTACATTTGCTCAAACTAATTAAGAAAAATGCATAAAGAGTGTCATTAGATGTTTTTTTTTGTTTTTTTTGCCAAAGATGGTTCTAAATGAGTTTGAAGACTAGAAGTGTATGTGTAAAAATAAAAAAGGAAGCAAACTGAGCTGTAGGCAGCAAAAAGGAGAAGTGAGTGAGCGAGCTGATTTGTTATTTTTTGGTATTTATTTGTAAAAAGTCACATTAAACTGATGATTCACAAGTTGAATCTGTGTTTATATAAATTGTTTCCTAAAACTTTTTTTAGCATGAACTCCCTCTGCAGGTGTAGTCTTGTGAGTGCAGTTTGGGTCAGATACACAGGTTGGATATGAGTGTCCACACTATTCCTTACAGGGGGCACTATTTAGGGGTTATGCAATTTTTAGTGGTGTTTGAATGTCCAGTTGGTGAAAAAGTAGTGCACTCAAAATTTCCCACAATGCACCTTGAAAAGTAGTGAGCATCAGTGGTCACTAGACTGGTCAATATAGACCACAGTGCATTGCGAGAGTTGGAAAAACAACAGTGGACAGATACAGGTCTTTAACTGGACACAACACGACTGAATGAAGCAGATAGAAGCACTGGTTTATCACATTGTTGATCCTGATTATGAATAAAACACTTTTAAATAAACTGTTGCTGTATAAAGTTGCTAGTGTTAGTTGCTTACCTTATCTTGGATAAGTTCCAAAAAAAAAATTTTTTTAAATCGACATTCGGACATAGCCATAAAGATGCGTAATAGTTTTGACAGCTTTTGCCACGCCCCCTTTTTAACCAATCAATTGGCAGGACTACCAAGAATTTCTTTAGTCGACTGCAGCCCTAGAAGCAAATTATCTTTTCATATATTTTACTTGTTTTGTTCTGCTATTTTGGGTTCTTGTTTGGTGGTGGTCTGCTCTGGTGTGTGTTTGTCAGAAGGCGCTCAGTGCTGCCCCCGGAGGCTCTGCGGTGTCCGTGAAGATGTCCACTCCACAGAAGCCCCCCACGGTGATCACAGCCGGAGGCACTGTCCTGAACAAAACCAGTCCAAGTCCCAGCACTGCGGTCACTGCTCCGGCTCGGGTCAACGTCGTCTCACAGGTCAATGCAAACACAGAGCATGTTAGCTAGGGTCGATATTTTTGCTTTTTAGGTTTTTGTTTGGTCCAACCAGCCAAAGAGGTACTGCTATTTTTATTTTTTTTGTTATTTGATGGGGACAGTACATATTAATGAACGTCTGTGATTACAGTGTAAATATGCCAGATTATACAAAGATGCTAATTTCCATCTGTTGTCCCTAGGCAGGTGACACAGAAAACAAAATACAAAACAATTACAAAAGAGACATAACACAGAACAGTAAAAGGCCAGGTTAAAAGTGTTCAGACCATAGACTGTATATATAAATGGACATAACTAATCTGCTAGCCAGCTCCATCGACTTCAATTCACTTTCTCTTGAAAAAATGTCACCTCTCTCTCTGTAACTGCTGCTGTCAGCCTCATCATTTTGGTCTTAAAATGTTCGTATTAATCCACGCTACATGATCCTATTGTGTCCATAAATCAACATATGAACATTAATAACAGACAAATCAGGTGGCGTCTTTCCCCGAGGTAGCTCCCGCTAGCGTTAGCAACAGGTTTGATTGACAGCGTTTGCTAAGCTCCCGCCCACTTGCTAAACCAGTGGTGCAGGCAGGAAGGGGCGTTACCTTCAACAGCCTTGTTCCGGAGTGGCCTTTGGTTGCTATGATACTCGCGTTCGAAATTCTTAATATGGAACTCGGCTCCAAATTTGCCCCTATAACTGCTCTAGCCTCGATGAGCTTCATTTGACTGGAGCCGGTATCGGTTTTCCTTCATCCGCAGTTTAAGGTGCGGTCTAGAATATTTTTAGTTAAATAAAAAGTGTCTGTCTGTGTTTATACGATCATCTTCTTTACAACTATCCCAACAGGAAATGCAGGAAAATGTGAAGAAATGCAAGAACTTTTTGGCGACGCTGATCAAACTGGCGTCTCACAACTCTCCGTCTCCAGATACCTCCAAGAATGTCAAAGGCCTGGTGCAAGACCTGCTCGTAAGGACCAGCTCTCACAATATCAGATTATGCTATGGTTATTTGGATGGACATCAGCGCATTGTAGAATCCCTGTAGTTTAACCTGAGCTGGAGACAGGTCAGATTTCTCAGGTGGAATTTGCTGTTTAACTGTCAGATTGCAGATTTGTTGTCCTGGTTTACGGTTAAAGTGGGACCAAATGGCTAAACTCCACCCGAAACCACATTTCAAATAGAGCTGCTAAACTAGGCAGTACTTGGAGGACTAAAGGGGGGAGGAGGGGCGGAGTCTGGAGGACTAAAGGAGAGAATGAGGGTGGGAGGAGAGGAAGGGGGTCTGGAGGACTAAAGGGGAGAGTGAGAGGGGGGAGGGATCTGGGCGTATAAGGAAGAGTGTGATTGGTCTAACAGGTATCTACATGTCAAACGCCCCTGCAGCCAGGTGTTTGTGATCAGAAACACCTGGATGTAATCAGAGCAGTCCTGAGTGATGTTATGTAGTACTTGAAACTGCTGTGGCCACTGGAGGCAGCACAGGCACACAAAACTGCAAATTTACCTAGTTTGCACTAAAATTGGTTAAAAGAAAACAACAAAAAAGGACATGGAACAGTAGATAATGCTATTCAATCACAGTAAATACACAGTTTAGTAGCACAAAAAGTTGATTTAGAGTTTAGTTCCACTTCAGTATAACACAAAAGTTCAATGTCCTCTCTGTTAGCACAAATGAACTATGGGAAAATTATTGTACATAAACTAAGGAGTGGAATGTTCTGTTGTCACATTAGCCTAACCTGTATTACATGTGTTTACATCAGTTTAAATGATAGGTTGTAGTGTCTCTCTCTTACTTTAGCCTCTTATTATTATATAATATAATATAATATAAATTTTTTTGTAAATTATAAAAAATACTATACCTTCTTTATCACTTCCTTTTTGTAATGTTTTTTTCTGTTCTTTCAGGACGCTAAGATTGAACCAGAGGAGTTCACGACTCGGCTTCAGGCTGAGCTGAAGTCCTCCCCACAGCCCTACCTCATCCCCTTCCTCAAAGTAAGAAACAGCTCCTACAAACAACCGCTAACCTGTTTTTTCTTATTTACAATGTTGTCCTGGGTGTGCTAGGGGATCATTACTGATAATACACTTTAAAACAGTTATCATGGATTCTGTTTTCTTTAAATCCTTTGTGTTTTTCCTGGTAAAACACATATGCACTATTTTATTTCTTCTGGCCATGAAATGTACTTACACTAAACTACACTATTACACTATTCTCTGATCTTTGTTATAATGTTGTTTCCTCATCACAAACAGACCTGGAGTTGTGTTTTGTTTCATTCACACTTGTTTAACACACAAACCCTGCAGATTTAGGCTGAGTTCTTCTCTCAAACAGAAAACACTGTTTCACCTTGTGGTAATACAGGAAGTGCTCCACTGTGTTTTTAAACTTATACACCTTCACTAGAATCATTTGGATGATTTCAGCCCTGGAATTGCCAATCTCTACTGAACTAAAGGTTAAAGGAGCTGTTAACTTGAAAACTACCACTTCATGACATCACAAGGTGGAACAGAGCATTTTAAGCTTTGAAGATGTAGATGGACTAATAATAAAGTGTTACTCAAACATGTGAGAATGAAACAAAACACAACTCCAGGTATGTTTTTGAGGAGGTAACAACATAATAACACGGCTTAAAGCTCACAATAGTTAATTTTGTGTAATATAGGATCCAGTATCATATAAAGCAAACTTGTTCAATAACTAAAAGTTAAAAACAAAATGTACATGTTTCTATCTAATCTAAAATAAACCTTGTGCGATTCTCTCAGAAAAGTCTCCCCGCACTCCGTCAGTCCCTGTTGAGTAATCAGCAGTCTCTGATGCCAGTCCCCAGCACCGCAGCAGCAGTGCCCCCTGTGGTCACAACCAGCACCATCAGACCTCCGCTGCCCATCAGCCCGGCCACTAGCGCGGTCCGGCTCGGCTCGCCAATGGGGAACGCCACTACATTGGTGAGAATGTATTATTTATAAATACATCGTAAGGGGGCATGGAATTTCTACACCAGGGGTTTATTTTGTTATTTTCTGTGAAGGTAAGTAACGGCGCACAGACCTCCTTTGTCTTTTGGCCTTCATAAAGAAATTATGTCTATTTTGTTCCAGTACACAGTGCCACTGACACAAGGAAAAATAAGTATATTTTCACGGACCAATCAGTGTGAAGTATTTGTTTAAACATTACGATCTTTAGTTTCACTTTCAGCAAGAGCTGTTCCAGGTCGATAAATGTGAAGAACTCGGAGTGAAAGAAAGTATCATGTGCACATTTGTTAAACTTATGTCATTTTCACCAAAAAAACTGATGGGAGTTTTAATGTTGATTAGGAAGAGTCCTGTCTGTCGTTTTCTCTGTAAAATACATACAAAGTTTTTTTTTTTTTTGCTTTTTTTTTTAGGCTGTGGCACGACCAGGTGTCCAAACTGTGACCAGACCTGTAGTAATCAGCCAGAGCCTCAGACCACAAGGTAACAGGGCATTGACTTTTATGAACATTTAAATTGACTTTTTGGAGCTTTCTACCATGTTTATAATGTTTTTCCCTCATCAAAAACATGTCCGAAGAGGTTTTAGATGCCATCCATGCATGTTTGAGTAATCTAGTGATCTCTCCCGAGTTTGAATCCTCCTTGTGGTTAGCTGTACGAGCCTGTCCAAAGCTCCGCCCACAAGCCTAAATCATCCATGCTCCCCCACGGCAATTCTCCATAAATATACAAAAACATGATACAAAACAATACACTACAACTTCACAAACCTGATGTGATGTGCAGTGGTTTCATTAGCAGGATGCAGCTGATTGTGTTGTGATAGAGCTCTGAAGGGGGAGTAACTTTGGAGGCTCTTTGAAGGGAGGCTCAGAGCATCAAAAACAAAAGTGAAATTTATAAAAGATGATAATACGTTGTTTTGGGCAAATATAGTATTTTCAAAACAATAAAAGGAAACATGGTGATGTAAATATGTTATATGTTAGCAGTTAATACCCCATAGAAGTAAAACAACCCCTCTTAAAAAATGTTTTTGATGTAAACAAAATAATTATATAAAATCATTTCTAAAACATTTCTGAAAAAATGAAACTATAACTTGTATTAAAACTGTGTGATGTTTAGGTGTGTGTTCTCTTTCATCAGGTACATTGATACGAGGGCCGGCCACCATTTTAGGGAAAACTCCGATCATGGCAGCACAAGCCAATCAGAAGAAGCTCAGTGACCCAGGGGGCGGGACCTTCAGGTGAGTTATGGCAATCAAATACTTTCTGAGTGCATCGTATGTAATTTAAATTTAAACAATGATGTTGCGTGTGTGAAATGAATTAATTTTAATTTTGATCCAACCAGTCAGTCTAGTTATAGTTAACGAATGTCATGGCATTTGAGTCAACTAAAATCCATAAGTGAGTAGTACGCACTTAAAGACATTTTCTAGCAGCATACATTTACTCCTACTTGAGTAATATTTTTATTGAAGTAACAGTACTCTTATTGTACAATGTGACAGTGCACTTACTCGAGTAAGAGTACTGTTACAATGTACAATATATTACTCAAGAAAAAAATTGTGGTTCCTCTTCCCAGCTTTGTCACTTTTCCACAAGTGACTTGAGCTTTATGTTGACAATAAGAAATGATTTGAACATTTGTGTTTCCTGCAGCTCCTTCAGATATGATTTAGTCTGGCTCATTTTTGTGTCTGTTTGAATTGACTGTGAAGGACAAAACATTAAATACTGAACAAAATCAGGTATTATCAAATGATAAATCTGATGTTACGTCCCGACAGTTACTCTTTTAGTTACTCTTACTTGAGTAGTACTTTTCCCAAATACTCTTACTTGAATCATTTCTTGGACCACTGCTTTGTACTTCTATTTGAATATTTTATTTTGGAGTAACGTTACTTTTACTTGAGTACAATTTTGGTCTACTCTACCAACCTCTCGTCATATCTACAGATATGATACCCAAAAGGAGGGCAGAAGAAAAAAAACGTATAAATACCTACCCTCTCTTACATAACAGACAGAAAAATCAGTCAATCAATCAACATCACTTTGTCTGTCCCCGAGGGGCAGTTTAAGCTCACAGCAGTACAATACAACAATAGCTCAAACTAAAGTCTCAACAGGTAGAGTCATCAGCAGTGTCAGCAGTGAGGAGAGGAGCTGTCCTCAGGACAAAAGTGTCCCTCCTCTGTGTCCTGCAGCATCACAGCAGCCTCCAGGGGGCACCAGGAAAAGCTTCTCCTAAGCCTCTCTCTCCACCCTGTTGTTTCGGTCGATGATAAGATGGGACATTCCCTCTGAAATGTCTTCTGCCATATTTGGTGTAGAAAGCCTGTAGCATTTCAGAGCTAGCTGGCTAACATAACTATCTCTAAGCAGGATCGTCATGGATACAGGAAAAACAAACTGCTGAAATCACACAATCCTTTGAACTCCACAGGCTGCAGTTCTTTGGTCAAAATCCCCAAATATTAAGTAGTATTGACAAAAACTATGATGAAAATATTTTGGTCGACAAAATAAACAAAGATGGCAATAAAAATGTTTCTGTCCTGTCCCCGTTACAGAGACGACGATGACATTAACGATGTGGCTTCCATGGCGGGCGTGAATTTAAACGAAGAGAACGCTCGTATCCTAGCGACCAGCTCAGAGCTGGTGGGAACAATGATCCGGTCCTGTAAAGACGAAGCCTTCCTGCCCCCGGGAATGCTGCACCGGCGCATCCTCGACATAGGTACGGACTGGAAATGTGCATTCATCAGTTGATACTTTGCAGTAACATCACACTGGAGGTGTTCTGCATGGATGCTTACATCCATGGTCATGCAATGCACACATTAGCAAACACTGTCAAAAAAGTTTTTACATAGTCTGAAAAAATACAAAATGGATTTAAACAGCACATTTTCAGGAGCCTGTGATCAATCCGAGTGTTCATGGTCCTGTTTAGGAGTTTGATTTTACACAAAAATGTGAGAGTGACTAACTGAAAAACTGTTGGCTAATGCTAGCTAGCTTGTTACCGTAATGTTATTTGAGAGGGACTTGTTTAACAGCACAAATCAGCTCACCTGTTGTAGTTAAGCTAAGTCAGTTCTTTCTGGTCAGATTGTGTCGAAATGAAGCTCACATTAAAGTCTAACAAAGCCTCAGACAGAACAGTGCCCCCAGTTAGTTTTACACCCCCAGGGAATGTTGATGACATCAGTTGCAAAGTATCAGTATCACGATATTGATACTGCAATACATTGTGCAGCCCTGATTTTCACATTCCTAAACATTGGTACAGCAAGGGTCTAAGTGAAAGAAGAGCTGTTATAGTTACATAGTTATTTAACTGAGTTTTTTTATAGTACAAGTAAATAGTACCAAGATTTATTGGAAGTTTTTTTTTAAAAATGCACGCTGATGACGGAGCGTCAAAAACAACAGTGAAACTTATTAAACATGTTAATAATAAAAGGTAACATGGTGATCTAAATATGTTATGTGTTAGCAGTTAGCAGTTAATACCCTATAGAAGTAAAATACCCCCTCTTTAATATTTTTGTTGACATTGTAGCACTGATTTTTAGAACTGCAGCTTCTCCAAAATTTGTAACTCTGCAAAGTCCAAATATAAAAACATGGAAAAACATCTCAGGGGATCATTTTGCTCTTGTGGCATGAGAGGGTCTGGTGTATCGAAGGTCCCTGTTGTGATATTATTTAGATTTGTATATGCTTTAATAGGTTATTCTTGTGTCTGTGTTCAGCTAAAAGGTCCGGTGTTTCGGAGGTCCCAGTGGATGTTGTTAACTTGATTTCTCACGCCACTCAGTCCAGACTCCGCACGCTGTTGGAGAAGGTGTCTGTGGTCGCTCAGCATCGAACAGACGGAGGGAAGGTGAGAACTAAACCGAATATGTGAACTTCAGAAATGTACTCACTCCTACTGCCACAGGGGGGCAGTAAAGGGGCAGTTGACTACCTGTTCTGAAGCAAAGGTTTGGAGACACTAAACTTTATCAGAACTTTAAATATATACTCATAGGGCTAGGTGATATGGGGAAAAAAACTGATAGATTTTTTTTCCATCTTATTGAAAACATGGACAGGTGG
This sequence comes from Periophthalmodon schlosseri, assembly GCA_000787095.1. Taxonomy (NCBI): domain Eukaryota; kingdom Metazoa; phylum Chordata; class Actinopteri; order Gobiiformes; family Gobiidae; genus Periophthalmodon; species Periophthalmodon schlosseri. The sequence goes on along the minus strand of KN485482.1, from coordinate 11,254 downwards.
ACTTCAGACATAAACAGCCGGGTGTCAGGGTCACTACAGTTTTTATTTCATGTTGATAATTCTGGAGAAATCCACATTTAAAGTTTGGAATTAGTTTGTACAATATAGCATGTGTGCGAAACACATGCTATGTCCCTGTGCTAACTTAGGTTTCACTCATAAACGGTCACAAAATCGTCGTCCTAACTTGAATTATAATGACAAAAAGCACCATATGAGAGAAAGAGGAGAAAAGGTGAGGAGCTGCTGCAGCTGGACTGGAGTGAGAGAGAGAGACACACAGAGAGAGAGAGACACACACAGAGAGAGAGAGAGAGAGACAGAGAGAGAGAGAGAGAGAGACAGAGAGAGAGAGAGAGAGAGAGAGACAGACACACAGAGAGAGAGAGAGACACACACAGAGAGACACACAGAGAGAGAACTTCTAGTGAAATTGTGCAGACTGAAGTCCAAACTTGTGAAACACAATGAGGACACGTAAGAAGATGTAAAGAAACACACTGGCCCTGACTCAGAGCTTTCACCTTAACAAGAGCGGTGACTCCTCTTCAGACCCACACTCTCACACTGACACAGGATTGGCTGTAGACCTGTCGGTGAAAATGAGCTCGCCTTGTCATCGAGATCGACCAAAGTTTATATCGCAATCTATTGATCTTTAGATTTTTGGTACAGCCCTGTATACTCGCCTTCTCTCACTAGGGGGAGACATCAGGTCAGTGAACACATGTGCCTCACGGACTACTTTCTGTGTCTACACAAATGTAATGTTACTTTAAAATATCTTACTGCTGGTTGATGAGCCTATATCCGGTATCGATTTACGCCGTGGTCCGCAGTCTGTGGAAAAAAAGTGGTACTTCTCGGAGCCTTTGGTCATTTACATTATTTGATGGACCTGTAATGACCTCAAGTCCATGTTTGCCTGTACTTATATAGACTTAAGCCGTTTTGCCCTAATAATTGTTCTGTGTTTTCCTCAAATCTCTGCCCAGCAAATTAGGGACCAAATGTAATTGTAACTTCTTGGTGTCTTGTTTTTTACAGTGAAAAAAGTATTTCTGTACGGTAATTTAAAAACCAGCTGCTTTGTCCCTCAACTTTATATATATATTTACATACATATATTTTTACAATATCTGGATATACTGGAAAACACTTGCGACTTTATTTTTTTAGAATAATAAAAAGGCCTCTCTCATATTGTGTCTGTGTTCAGCTAAAAGCTCCAGCGTATCAGAGGTTCCAGTGGATGTTGTTAACCTGATTTCTCATGTCATTCAGAGACAGAGCAATATATTTCCTTAATAATTGTTCTGTTTCTCCTCAAATCCTTGCCCAGCAAATTAGGGTATAACCAAATGCCAAATATATCAGACATTAACATTTTTATTGTAAACAAACCCCATATTTTTGTTGAGCTTTATAAAATAAAGTATACTGTCATATTGTGTTATTTAAGGTCACAGTTCTACCAAGGAAGGATATGATATGTCCACGGTATAAGTAAAAATATTCTGAACATTTAGTATTTTTGCTTACTGCCTTCATATTACTATTTGGTGTGACTACTAGATGCTCCATTTCAATCCCAGTATGATTCCATTTAGTTTCTTTTCTCATTTTTGTCTTTTGTCCAGGACGAGGACAATTACGAGCAGACGTCAGATGTGCGGTCACAGCTCAGGTTCTTTGAGCAGCTCGAGAGAATGGAGAAACAGAGGAAAGACGAACAGGAGAGAGAGATCCTGCTCAAGGCTGCTAAGGTACAGCACCCAAACACCTATACACCTATACCCACTATTGATACTTTGCAGCTGATGTCATCCACATTCCCTGCGGGGTGATGCTAACTGTAGGCACTGCTCTGTCTGAAGCTCTGTTATTTTAACATTATCTGACCAGAAAGAACTGACTTGGAGTTCTCTGTGTAACTGATGCAGATGTGTGGACCTGGTTTATTGTTAATATCTCTGTAATTACTGGACCTATCCACATGAAACAAAAACTGGCACAAAGTTCAGCGTCTTCTCTGTCAGTTTAAATAAACAAAAGTCATATTATTTTTTCACAACAGCTTCAGAAAGTGGTTATTCAACCCCAAAGACGTGAATGTTGTCATTAATCTTATGGCTTAAAGTCCTTTAAGACATAAGATTACACCAACAAAGGACATTGTTGTAGTTTTACTTTTGGCCAGCAGATGGTGCAATAGTTTAAGGGAACGCTGTACTGTTCTGTTTGTTGATGTTTCTATATTTTATCAACTTTCTCTTGTATTTCCAGAGTCGTGCGAGACAAGAGGACCCTGAACAGGCTCGGCTCAAACAGAAAGCAAAAGAGGTTAGTGTTTTTCAATAGAATTAAAACCAGTGACTTTGACAGTTATTTTGGTTGGAAACTAAACCAATCTATGCTAACTTTATTCCTAGTTTTACTTACATTTATAATCGGCTCGTTTTACAGTCTTTAAAGAGAGGATATTATGCAATTTATTTTATTTTTTTTAAACTTTCTACCGTGTTATAATGTTGTTCCCTCATCAAAAACATGCCTGAAGAGGTTTTAGATGTCATCCATGCATGTCTGAGTAATCTAGTCAGTTAGCTGTAAGATTCTGTACAAGGCTCCGCCCACAAGCCTACATCACCCATGCTCCCACATGACAATTCTCCATAAATATACAAAAACATGATACAAAACTGTACATGGCAACTTGACAAACCTGATGTGATGTGCAGTAGTTTCATTAGTGGGATGCAGCTGATTGTGTTGTGATAGAGCTCTGAAGGGGGAGTGACTTAGCACAGAGAGGATAGAGAGAAGGAAGGAAGAGAGGTGAGACTCAGAGCATCAAAAACGAAAACATCAAAAGTGAAACTTATAAAACATGTTAATATGTTGTTTTGGGTCAATACAGCATTTTCAAAACAATAAAAGGAAACATGGTGATCTAAATATGTTATGTGTCACAGTTAATACCCCATAAAAGTCAAATACCCCCTCTTTAAAGGGCCTGTACCATTTGCATATACATATATACTATTTTTTCTATACATCTTGTGCCTCTAGCATAAATATTTGTAAAGGGTAATAGACTTCACCCAACAGCAGTTTAAAGGTCCTATATTACACAAAACTGACTCTTGTGGCTTTAAGTCATGTTATAATGTTGTTACCTCCTCAAAAACAGACCTGGAGTTGTGTTTTGTTTCATTCATACATGTTTGAGTAACACTTTATTATTAGTCTGTTTACATCTTCAAAGCTCAAAATGCTCTGGTCCACCTTGTGATGTCATGAAGTGGTAGTTTTCAAGTTAACAGCTACTTTCTACCTTTTGTTCAGTAGAGATCAGCAATTCCAGGACCGAAATCAACCAAATGATTCTAGTGAAGGTGTATGGAGTTTAAAAACACAGTGGACTACTTCCTGTATTACCACATGACATCATGAGGTGGAACAGAGTGTTTTCTGTTTGAGAGAAGAGCCTAAATATGCAGTGTTTGTGTGTGAAACGTGTGAATGGAACAAAACACAACTCCAGGTCTGTTTGTGATGAGGAAACATTATATCACAGAACACAGTATAATATGGGCCCAGTCCTATATTTTTCCTATAGACAATACATGTTTTATTCATGACTCAAGCCCATTGTGTAGCTCATGTTTTCGCCGCTAGTGAAACAGCTGTGACACTGCTAGCTCCGGGCTAACCCTTAGGCCGTGGGGTCAAAGGGCGCGGTTACCCATAATCCCCTGCTCCCAGGCGTTACCCACAATCCCGTGCTGTGTGTCTGCAGGGCACAGACGGGAGCAGGCAGAGGAGAAGCCTGAGGAGGTGGTCAGAGCGCAGTGTTAAAAATGCTAGTGAAATAATAACTGGATTTACAATTTAGGTTTTAATATCTGATTATGTTCAAAGTTCACATTTTAAACTCGTCCAGAAGAATTGGCAAAAAGACTGAAATATGAACTGACAAACTAATCACATTTCAGAACATGTTTGTACAGGGTTAGACGTTTTTATACAGAGTAAAACAGGAGAGTTTGTTGTTTGTGGAGTAAATTATGGTACCTTCCGAGGAATGCACCAATATGGGACTGGTATCAGATATCGATAGCCACTATAAAAATATTTTATCAGATTAGATATCGGTTCCAAGATTGAGCTGAGATTGAGTGAGCTGAGATTGAGTGAGCTGAGATTGAGTGAGCTGAGATTGAGTGAGCTGAGATTGAGTGAGCTGAGATTGAGTGAGCTGAGATTGAGTGAGCCCAGATCGATCGAGCCCAGATCGATCGAGCCCAGATCGATCGAGCCCAGATCCCATTTTAGTCTATAAACTGCTGTAATAAGAAACTTTACTGGCCAATGTTTGCCCAAAATGTCTTGTGATTAAAAAACAAAACAAAAACAAAACTAGTATTTGTACAAAGCTGTTCTGTAATTACTTTAAATGAAAATAACTGTTACACATTACAAAAGCATTTATTTCTTTTAAACTCAGTCTCTGTATTGGTATTGCTTGATATGGGGTATCGACAGCCAACGTATCGACATTGGTATCGGAACAGAAAAATCTGGAACAGTGTATCCCTAGGCCTGTCTTATCGGAACAGAAAAATCTGGAACAGTGCATCCCTAGGCCTGTCTCAATAACACATTTTGAAGTTCGATAATGAAACTAATTTATACCACTGACACAAAAACCCAAGAGCAGATTTAAACCACAGAAATTATTCTAAATCTACAATATTGTTGAGCTGATGAGCTGCAATAAATAAACAGCAGAATGAAACACTTCAGTTGTTATTTTGCAACTGTAATGAGTCATACAAGTTATTAATTCAGACTTTTACAGCTTAAATCTTATCATATCGCCAAAAAATAACCAAAAATGTCTCAGTAGTGCAAAGAAAAAGTCCACCGATAAATATTGACCCTAAAATGATTGTTCCATCTGTCATGTGCAGAACGATAAGGCGATATAGTGTTTATCACAACAGGCCTATGCTTCCCTACTTGAAAAAATATCTATTATTATCAGGAGGATCACAGAAAATGGCTATGTTTGTTTACTTTAATCATTATGTCCCAGTGGTAGTTGGCAGTCGTTGTGCTTCTCTCTCACACAGCTTGGGTCTTGTACATTTGACGCAGAGCCGATCGGACAGGCAGATTGAGGCCACACTTTATTCTCTCATTAAACCCCAGTAACACTAATGTAAAGGGAAGGAACACACATGCACCACTGTATCAGCCCATGGACAGCGCCACCTGCTGGGAACGTCTAACTCTACTTTGATGAACAGTCCTTGCTTATGTTTTTAATGGGACTGCAAGATTACTTTTAGCTGAATCAAAATAACAAATCAAATGTTTGCCTTTTTGGGGGATAATTCTACTTTATGGTTTGGTTTCAATTTTATCGTTTATCGTCGATATTTACTCCAGCAACATATCGCATTTTAAAATGTGTTATCGAGACAGGCCTAGGTCCAACAGGTTCAACAGCAAAGACATTTACTTTAGCAGAGAGCAGTTCATTTAAGACTTTAGAAATCCAGGCGACAAGCTCGAAGCAGGTTAGAAAAATTCTATAGCACACTTTTGATTGTAAGCACATTTGGAATAGACTGTTAGGCCTGTGTTGGTAAAGGATTAGAGCTAGACCAATATACCAGGCCGATATTTGCACTTTTTAGCATATCGGCCTTAAATCTCCTGCACAAGCCGATTATTATAAAGGCCCCATATTGCGCTGTTTTCTGATCTGTTATAATGTTTCCTCCTCACAAACATACCTGGAGTTGGAGTTGTATTTTGTTTCATTCACACAAATCCTGCAGATTTAGGTGAGAGTTCTTCTCTCAAACTGAAAACACTTTGTTCCACCTTGTGATGTCATTAAGTGGTAATACAGGAAGTGCTCCACTGTGTTTTTAAACTCCATACACCTTCACTAGAATCATTTAGATGAGCAGAGCATTTTGAGCTTTGGAGATGTAGACAGACTAATAATAGAGTTACTCAAACATGAGTGAAAGAAACGAAACACAACTCCAGGTATGTTTTTGAGGAGGTAACAACATTATAACATGACTTATAGCTCACAAGAGTCAATTTTGCGTAATATAAGACCTTTAACAGTTAAATGTAAAGAGATAACTGCAAAACAAGACTACACAGCTCTCTTAAAAGTTTGTAGTAAATTTAATCTGCCCACCTCTAAATATTGGCCATCAGCTGTTCAGGATTCAAAACCATCTGCCTCGGCCAAGATAAAACCCATATCTGTCGATCTCTATAAATTCTAGGTGATTATACTAATATGCTGTGTGTTCCTGGTCCACAGATGCAGCAACAGGAGCTGGCTCAGATGAGACAGAGAGACGCCAACCTCACGGCCCTCGCTGCTATCGGACCTCGAAAGAAACGCAAGCTCGACTCACCAGGGGGCGCTACAGCGGGACCAGAGGTACGCACACACTTCCTCTGACTTAGAACAGCTCCTGTGGGTTTCATTTGTGAATAGGAGACGTGGCTTTTTTCAATCCAGGTTTGCCGCTCAACATGTATATTGCATTGTGTTGTTATTGTACACACAAAAAAGGGTAAACCTGGAGCGTTCTCTCTATCTCTCCCCTCTCCTTTTTTCCTTTCTCTCTCATTCTCTTTCTGTTTCGCTATCACTGCCTTTTTTTCTCATTTTCCCACTATCGCTTTTTCACCCAATCAGTCTCTCCCTCTATATATAGTTGAAACCCTTAAGTTTACATACACTATCTAAAAACACACTATGCTGTTTTTTTCTCTGTCTGACATGAAATCAGATTAGATCAGTTAATTAGAGACACACCTGTGGATCTATTTGAAGCACCCTGAAACACACTGCTTCTTTGTGTAACATCATGGGAAAGTCAAAAGAAATCAGCCAAGATATCAGGAAGAAAACTGTGGACTTGCACAAGTCGGGTTCATCCTTGGTGCAATTTCCGGATGCCTGAAGGTCCCACATTCATCTGTTCAAACAATGATACACAAGTATAAACACCATGGGAATGTCCAGCCATCAAACCGCTCATGAAGGAGACGGGTTCTGTGTCCCAGAGATGAACGTGCTTTGGTCTGAAATGTGCATATCAACCCAAGAACAAAAGCAAAAGACCTTGTGAAGATGCTGCTGAAGCTGGTAAGAGTGTGTCATTATCCACAGTGATACGAGGACTGTGGTCTGATGAAACTGATATTGAAGTTTTTGGCTACAATGAGCATTGTTATGTTTGGAGGAAAAAGGGGGAAGCTTGCAAGCCTGAGAACACCATCCCAAGTGTGAAATACGGGGGTGGCAGCATCATGTTGTGGGGTTGTTTTGTTGCAGAGGGAGTGGTGCACTTCACAAAATAGATGACATCATAGGAAAGAACTGCAGAGGGAGTGGTGCACTTCACAAAATAGATGACATCATGAGGAAAGAACATTACGTGGAAATACTGAAGCAACATCTCAAGACATCAGCCTGGAAGTTAAAGCTTGGGCGCAAATGGGTCTTCCAAATGGACAAGGACCCGAAGCATACTGCCAAACTGGTTACAAAGTGACTTAAGGATAACAAAGTCAGTGTTTTGGAGTCATCACAAAGCCCTGATCACAATCTGAAAATGTATGAGCAGACCTGAAAAGGCATGTGTGAGCACAGCAGCACAGTTCTGTCAGGAGGAAAGGGCCAAAATTCCTGCCAACTATTGTGAGAAGCTTGTGGAAGGACATCCAAATCATTTGACCCAAATCATACAGTCTTTTTATGTAGTGTAGGTAAACTTCTGGTTTCTACTGTATCTCTATCTCTCTCTATATCTCTCCTCCTTATCGTCTCTTTTTCTCTCTCTACAACTTTATCTCTATCTCTCCTCCTTTCCATCTACACTGCCTGGCCAAAAAAAAAGTCACCACCAAAAAAAAAGGTCACACACTCTAATATTTCGTTGGACGCCCTTAGCTTTGATTACGGCATTCTCTGTGGCATTGTTTTGATAAGCTTCTGCAATGTCACAAGATTTATTTCCATCCAGTGTTGCATTAATTTTTCACCAAGATCTTGCATTGACGATGGTAGAGTCTGACCACTGCACAAACCCTTCTCCAGCACATCCCAAAGATTCTCAATGGGGTTAAGGTCTGGACTCTGTGGTGGCCAGTCCATGTGTGAAAATGATGCCTCATGCTCCTGAACTACTCTTTCACTATTTGAGCCCGATGAATCCTGGCATTGTCATCTTGGAATATGCCCGTGCCATCAGGGAAGAAAAAATCCCTTGATGGAAAAACCTGGTCATTCAGTATCTTCAGGTGGTCAGCTGACCTCATTCTTTGAGCACAGACTGTTGCTGAACCTAGACCTGACCAACTGCAGCAACCTATTACCTATTTGCTTAGTTAAATCCAGGTGCCGACTATTTTTTTGGCCAGGCAGCTCCTTTCTGTCTCTCCCTTCGTCTCTCTCTCTCTATTAATATAAATCTCTCTATTCCTCTCTATTTCCTTTCCATCTATGTCTCTCTGTATAGCTCTCTATCTATCTCTCTTCTTGTTTCCTTGTCTCTCTCTTCTCTCGTGCTCTTTTCTTCCTCCCTCACTTTACCGCTGTCTTTCTTTTTCTCTTGTCCTCCTTTCAATCTCTCCTCAGTCTCTCTTTTTCCTCTTTTCTCTTGTCATCCCTCTTTTATTCTCTCTCTCCTTCTTTCTATCTCTACCTGACCCCTTCTTTTTTTTCCATTTTCCCTCTCTTTCTCTCCCTCCCTCTCCCTTCAGGCCTTGTTTGGTGCCCTCGGGCTTCACTGCAATGCATGATGGGAGGTTATGTGTTTCAACAGAAATAATCAGGTTGCACAATGCATAAGAATCATGCAAATATCAATACCTTATTTTAGCCTGTGGTAGATTGAGTAATGCAGGGCAAAGCAGCTCCTCTTGTTTAGTGTTGTCACGATACTAAAATTTAGGACTTTTTTAGTATCGATACCTGCTCCAATGAGTATCTAGTTTTGGTACTAGCTTTAGTATCGATTAGTATCCTAACTTGTGATATATGATACTCTGCAGCGTATCGTCTGCGGTTGTCTCTTGTCTATAGGTTTGTATAGACAACAGTATAGAGTCCATTATTACGACCTGTCTTCTGTTCATCTCTGAAATTCGCTCCAGGCCGGGTTTAGCACCCGGGGGTCTGCTGCAGTGCATCATGGGAGCTCCCCCTCTCCCCTCTCTCACCTCCAGGGCGAGCTGCGGGCGAGTGAGGAACACAAAGGGGCCAGAGCAGAGGACGGGGGCAGAGAGGGATAATCTGCTAAAGAAATGCACCAATGACATCTGAGGGCTGGCTCTAGTGGTGTCACAATACTAAAATTTTGGATTTCAATACTAAGGAATAGACTCGATACCGATTCTGATACCACAAAACAAAACAAAAATTTCAAACTCCATTTCAATACTAAGGAGTACACTCGATACTCAATGCCGATAAAACGATTATAATAAAAAACACTCTTATTTTAGACAATAGAATGCAATTTTCCACATTAAATGGCAGTACTTTATTTTCTATTCCCATGTGGCCTTATATCTGTGTAATCCCTCAGTCGTCCAGTAGGTTCCATAGTGGTCCATGGGCGTTTACTAGTCTATGGGGTCTTGTGCTCTCAGGGCAAGATTTTGGTGGATTAGACCTAGTTCAGTTTTGTCCTGGTTTAGCAGTGGTTCAATCTTTGGTTTTAGTCCTGGCTTTGAGAGTGAGTGAGACCTGAAATACACCTGGTTTAGTCCTGGTTTAGACTTGTTTTAGACCTGGTCCAGTCCTGCTCCAGCCCTGCTCCAGCCCTTGGTTCAGTCGCCGGTTCAGTCCCCGGTTCAGTCCCCGGTTGTTTTGTTTTGCTGCTGGGGAAACAGAGCTGGTGTATTGCGTGCATACACAGCCTGCCCTGGGGCGTAGGTTTGGAAAGGAGGAGAGGTGGAGTGAGAGTGTAGAAGTGTAGGAGGCCCAGAGCCTGACGGGGCCTGTGTGAACGCTCCAGGCCCCAAACAGGAGCCTGTCCTGGGGCAGAGGCATAGGGAGAGCAGCCAGAGCGGCGACATCACAACCAGAGGAGGAAAATACCACAGACTAAACAGAGGCAGGGAGCAGCGAGATGTAGATTCTTCTGTCATTTCTTTGGTGAGACACAGGCTGAACATAATTATTTTGAAAGATAGTTTTACAGACATATTTACTTTGGACAGTCCCGGTCTTGAGCCGTGTGTCCCATGTTAGGGATGGTATAGCCGTTATCAGCGATATCTGAGGATTTCCCCAGATATCTGTATCAGCCTGATATTGAAAGTTTTGCCGATATTTGGCACAAATATTTTTTCCCAGTTTACTCAAACAGACAAATCCAAAACACTGATGTATATAACAAAATCCCAATCCCATGTCCCAGGAGAGTTTCCCAAAACTATTGATTTATCCCAGATTTATACAAGAAATGTTCCAGGTGTCCCTATTTATGACCAGTATAATATATATAATATATACATTTTCTTAGAATGACATTACCAGCCCAAAGCAGTCTCCTTTCCCCTGTGTGGCTCTGGCCTCTGTTACTTGCATTAAATACAGTATAATGCAGTGTCTGATTTAAAAAGCTCTGAGGCGTAGTTGAGCCTGAAGCCACTCAGAACATTGGCCTGGTTTGTCCCATAAAAATCAGAGACACGAGGAGATGGAAATGTTTAACTCCACGCTGCGTTTAATAACTGTTCATTAGTTCAGCTCTGTTCATTGTTCTGTAGGTCAGATGATCTGGGATTGTCCAGAGAAAAAACAAACTTTAGTGTTGTTTTAGAGTTTATGTATGTGCCTTTCCTTTTGTTTTAATTGTTGGAGGAAAAAAAAAAAACACCTGTATAGGACACTAGTGGCCATTCCGTGGTACTACATCAAAAGACCCTCTGCAGCCCATAGAGCGCAAGTCAGTGCAGTGTTGAGCTGACGGGGGCCTGCCATTTCCAAAAAGGTCAGGTTTTGTGCCTATAGTTTTTCTCAGTTCAGAATTCTTAAGTTATCTCAAAAACAGCTCTTGAATATTTAGCATTGACTCACTTTGCTCCGCTCTAGCTTCTCTCGCCCTGATTGGTCAGAGCAGTCACATGGTACGTAAGCTCGCTCTTCATTCCACCCATAGATTGTATAAAGAAGTAAATAAATAAATATAAA
>KN485481.1:957-19503 GCA_000787095.1 Periophthalmodon schlosseri | reverse complement strand
ATTTATTTATTTATTTTTGTTTATTTTTATGTTATTTTTACGGTGCCTACTTAATCCCCATACCCCAGGTTGGGAAATACTGCTCTATGTAACTAGGTATTTCTGTTATATACATATACAAATGTGTCCAAAAGATAAATTGTTGAAGTGAGCTCAGAAATTAGGTACTCCAGTTCATTATCCTTTCCAGTCTATTAATATACACTGGCTCATTCAAAATCCCCTTATCATCTTAAGTACATATGCAATTGTAAATGTGTTAATCTCACTTAATTATTAGCTCTATGTAAAACACAACTCATTTTTAGTATCTTTAATCACATTCAGAAATGCCAGGAAAAGGGACTCCAATATGGGATGTACTACATATTCCTTTAAGTATATGTTTCTTATGGCTAAATATAGAAACAATGAATAGTCCAACTGCATTATGGAAAGTGAAAGCTAATCATAGGGAATAATAGCAGTGTTTAGCTTCATTAGCATTTGAATAATTTTTACTGATTATTGAACTAATTTTAAATATACAAATGTGAGATTGTGTTTAAAGGATCCACATTTGGAATTCCGACCGCGAGTATCATAGCAACCAAAGAGCCAATCTGGAGCAGGCTGTACACAATTGCGAAATACAAATACCAGGATCGTGTAGAGCAGGTCAGTGCGAACATTTTAAGGCCAAAATGACGAGCCTGACAGTCGCAGTTACAGACAGAGGGGTGACAGTTTTCTATTGTAAAGTGAATTGGAGCCAGTGTCGATGGAGCCGGAAACACGCCCATGCTCACTTCCTTTTTGGAACACGGTGACTAGCGGTTAGCTATTGTCCAATTATATATACCATATTTTCTGGAGTATAAGTCGCACCAGAGTATAAGTCGCACCAGCCAAAAAATGCATAATAATGAATAAAAAACATATATTTCACATATAAATCGCATCTCAGTATAAGTTGCACCCCCGGACAAACTATGAAAAAAAAGTGCGACTTATAGTCCGGAAAATACGGTTCAGTCTGTGATTTAAACTAACTGGATTTCAGCATTGTAACTGGCAACCCAAATGAGAAACTCGTGCGAGGCTCATTCTGCTTTCTGATTGGATAATCTTCTTGAGAACCTAAACGCCAAATTATACCATAAACAACTTGTTCATGTCTAAAGTTTTTGTAATTAAGAATAAATCAGTACAATTATTATCATTAAAAGCTATATTTCATTTGAACATGTTTACCTCATATCTGGGGACACAGGTCATGTTTATGGACTTTAAAATCTAAATCTTACATACGGTTCTTTTAAGACCTGTAGCAATTTCTTTTTCACCTGGGATTCATAGTCAGTATTTGTCACTCTCCCCCTTTATTTTCTCTTTTAATACCTCACCACCGTTTGTCATCGTTGATTGCAAATGTATTTTAACGCACTCGGGTGAAACTAGTTGACACGAGTATAAAACGGTTGAAATGTTATCAGATTTGCTTCATGTCCTGTGTTGTTGTACCAAATTGTATTGTGGAGCGGATATTCGTTTCAATTGGACACTTATTGTGATCCTCGCTCACTCGCACAGACAGCCTGCCCTCTGGCCCTGTCTCCAATCAAACCCAATCTGTCCCCAGTCATGCACGTAATAGTTTGTTCATGTTTGAAACCCTCTGCTGTTGTGTAATTTAATATGCTTTTAGGCTATGAGTGTATTAAAGAACGGTCCGGGGTTGTCAAAAGTATCAAAAATTGGATCAGACGCGGGTATTGATACTGAAAAAGTCACGTTCACGAGACAGAAATGAATCTTTCCGGTAGCAAAATGAGTATAAGACCACATAGACTAGTATGCGCCAATGGATCACTAGGGAACCTATCAGAGGTATCGATTCTGAAACTAGTATCGAAGCTAGAGCGGGTATTGATACTAAAAAAGTCACATTTGCAAAACAGAAATGAATCTTTCCTGCAGCAAATGAGTGTATTAAAGAACGGTCCGGGGTTGTCAAAAGTATCAAAAATTGGATCAGACGCGGGTATTGATACTGAAAAAGTCACGTTCACGAGACAGAAATGAATCTTTCCGGTAGCAAAATGAGTATAAGACCACATAGACTAGTATGCGCCAATGGATCACTAGGGAACCTATCAGAGGTATCGATTCTGAAACTAGTATCGAAGCTAGAGCGGGTATTGATACTAAAAAAGTCACATTTGCAAAACAGAAATGAATCTTTCCTGCAGCAAAACAAGTATAAGACCACATAGACTGGTATACGCCCATGGACCAGTATGGAATGTGGAAGATCGTTTATTGATACTGAAAAAGTCACGTTCACGAGACAGAAATGAATCTTTCCGGTAGCAAAATGAGTATAAGACCACATAGACTAGTATGCGCCAATGGATCACTAGGGAACCTATCAGAGGTATCGATTCTAAAACTAGTACTGAGACTAGAGCGCTAATTATTCACCAAGATGAGTTGATGAGCGCTTTTCAGAACTTTCAGAGACCAGAGCGGAGTTTTGCCATCACGCTATTGCTAACAACAACCAGGATGCTAACGCTGGACTTTGCCAACAATGAAAACGCAGTCTCATTTCTACCATAAGTAAAGTCTTTATGGCAAAATATAGCTTCTTTGGAGACCAATTCATGTACATTTTGAAATTGATTTTAAAATTTACATCAAGACAAGAAGAGGAGTATAAGACACACAGACTAGTACACGCCCATGGACCACTATGGAACCTACCTGGACGACTGAGGGATTACACAGATATAAGGCCGCATGGGAATAGAAAAGAAAGTACTATGATTTAATGTTGAAAATCACATTCTATTGGCTAAAGAGAGAGTGTTTTTTATTTTCATCGTGGTATCGGAATCGGTATTGAGTGTCAGGTCTATTCCTTAGTATCAAAATTTAAGTATCATGACCACACTGGAATGGTCTAAATTTAAAAATATAGTATTGTATTCATATGCATATATATTTTCACTGACAAATAAGTGTTGTGTGACTAAAAGTATTGATGGGATTAGCGATTAGACCTTGGTTGAAGTATGAAGGTAAAGTATCCTATTTCAGAAATATCACATTGGAGGGCTTAAGAAAATTGTTGATTTAACCAAGAGAAAATTAGAAATCCAACAGTGAAACAGTCATTGGTCAATAACAGACAAGCAGATTAATCAACATTCACAGGAAACAAGCAAATGGAGATCTGTCCCAGAACATCCTGTCCATAGACTCTCCTTCTCGGCAAGGAAAAACGTGGGACTGAACCGGGACTGAATCACGACAGAACCAGAGTTTACTCAGGACTGAACCAGGACTCAACCAGGACTAAGGTTGTGGATGTGTACACAACTGACACACATTCATTTCCAGATAGAGTTCAAAGCCCCATTCACACATGCACCCGGGACTTTTCCTGCATTTTGCCAGAACTAGGTCATGTGTGAACAAAGCCAGAACTGATTTCCCTGCATTTTTTACCTTTTCTCTGGTGAATTGTTGAACTGCTGTTGAAAGGCTAGTGTGATACAGGAGCATTTAATACCAGATCACATGACTGTATGAAGAGCCAAGAGCTTTTGGCTGTTTTGGGTCACAAAAATGGAATATATTTCAAGGACAAGCAAAATTGGCACATTTTTGGTTGGAGAAGCTAAGGGGGAGCTAAGATCTTCAATGTGGGCGCTCACTTAACATGTTAATTTAGAGCCTTTTAACAAGGAAGTGTACCCCCACCCCCTACCATGTTTGTTTTGCTGTTTTGAACAAGTTTAAATGTAGTTAGCCCCCTGTAGTGATTTATAAAAGCTAATATGCCTCATTATGAACAACATTTTTAGTCGAGATTGGATGTGCTATGAAAGTGCGGAAAACAATCTTTGGGGGAGCTATGGGGGTGCATTGACCATTCTAGTGGAGGCTAGTTCCCCCTCAAGCCCACCCTGGCACCGCCCTGGAACTATATGTGAATGGGGCTCATGTCGGTAGAGCCAGAGTCCACTCAAAGCAGAGGTAGATGTGGGGTCATCAGGTTTCATGGCTCGGTTACCAGTATTTCCTTTGGTTTTCCCAGCACTACTTGTCGTCACACTTTACCATCACGTTGAACTTCCCATTGACTCCCTGTTCAAAGGTCGCACACACACCTCTCTTATCTGGATGGCTCACTTTTACAACAAGCTTCATTGTAATCCTGGACTAGTGGCTCATGGGACTGTTATCTCGGTCATCCTATAGGCTAAGGAGACTTGCAGAGACCAGATGCACTTGACCTTCTTAAGTTGTATTTGGCCGTGTATTAGCCCGTGTAAATCTTAGGAAGAAACGCTAATAAGTTAATGGCACTGTAGGCTAGCTGCTTTTTACAGCTTCAAAATGGGGAATATATACCAAGTTCGTTTTTAAGAGCTTGCAGCGGTCCAAAGTTACTACGCACTTCCCTAACATATTCCAAGCATCCTAATCCTAAAGAACTTTCAGAGGCCAGAGCGGAGTTTTGCCGTCACGCTAATGCTAACAACAACTAGGATGCTAACGGCGGACTTCGCCAGCTATGAAAAAGAAATCTCATTTCTGCCATAAGTAAGTCTTTACGGCAAAATATGGCTTCTTTGGAGACCATTTCATGTGCATTTTGAAATTGATTTTAAAATTTACATCAAGATTTGGTGGTGGTGAAGAGGAGATGATGAAGCTGAGGAGGCAGGTGGTTCTGCTGCTCCAGTGGAAACGGGTAGTCTTAGTCTTAATTATAAGTTTAACCGCTATTCAAGTCACATTCTAAGACCATACAGTGCTCACAATAACAAAATCTTTAAAATGAGAAAACCTTTATTTGTTCCACAATAGGGAAATTCCAGTGTTGCAATGCAAATTTCAAGAACAGCAGAAGAATAGAAATATGCCATCAAAAATCAAGATAAATAACTATTAAAAATGATTCAGATCTTACCAAGCTAACTAGAATATTAGAAATACTTGAGTAGAGTTAAGATTCAGAAATACAGCACTGTGCAAATAGAGTAAAAACATAGCAAACAACAGGTGGGTGCTGTGGGGTTCCTGGCCTCGCCACCAGCTCCCTTGGGTGCTCAGTCTGTCCCTTTTGTCTCCGCTAATATCAGTGACCATTGGAGTTTACATGGCCTCCTGTTGATAGTGTCTGAAGCCTCGCTGTGCTCACGAAATCACGCTGCGATGCGAGCACTGGAACAAACGATAATGTTTTTAGAGAAAGAGACACATCCAAATTGGCTCACTTTTCTTGTCTTATCTCAATTGCTTTTTTGGATAGTAACTGTACCATAATTTATCGCAAAGAAATGTTATAAAGTTCGACTGAAAACATAGCGCAATCGTAGCTTTTTTAAAACCTGTATTGACCTTATGTGGTGCAAAGTAATTGGGCTGTCTCGCTCCGTGGAGATAAAATTGTTTGGTGATGTTTGTTCCTTAAAGGCACTGTATTGACTGATTTTACTGTCTTAAAAACATGAAAACAGTATCAGTAGTTCATTTTAAGCGCTTTGCAGTGATCCAAACTTATTCCTCACTCACCTTATGCGTTCAGAGCATCCTAATTACTCACCGCGATGAGTTTATAAGCACATTCCACAGCTCTAAGAGACCAGCGCGTTGTTTTGCCAAGACTGCAAAGCTAGCAACAAGCATGCTAACGCGCACTTCCTGATTATCGGACAATAAAACGCTTTTTGATTTAATGCAGACCTCGAGAGCTGCTTTGCTCAAATACATAGGGGAAAAAAAATCACATACAGCATCTTTAAGTACTCCCAGTACAATTAATTGCAACTTTGTCATTTCAAAACAAATACGTTTACTTGAGAGTTTTAAAGTGGTACCGTCGCTTGTTGCTTTCCAAGAGAGGTCAAAATACTCTGTTCCCCCTCATGATGTCATCTTCTGGTAATACAGAGACCTCCTTCATGTCTTTAAAGCCCTTTCAGCCTCACTATATTCGGTAATTTCTGAGCTGGAATTGTGTTTACCAAGCAGCTAACTAACTAGCAGCTATTGTTGTTAGCCTGGTTAAAATGGCTTTATTTTAGTTTTAGCTACAGTCAGGAGTACCTAGGATTTCACTTTTGTGTCTGGTTATGGTTTATTTAACAACAAGCTTAAGGTCTCAAAATAGTTTTAAATAAATCAGAAATACATACTGTAATAAGCTATGTTATTCTTTAAAGGTGGTGTTTGTAACTTTTTCTGACAGTCTACAGTCTTTGCCTTGCCTGGAAGAGTCCAAGGTTAGACATTAAACTTTTATATCTCCACAAAGACAAGCAATTGACGCCACCGGGCCAAGTTTCAGGTCAAATCTGTGGAGAGGCGACCCCAGTCACCGTCAGAAATCATGTTTTTTCAATTTGCAATAGGAACACCTGTTATTGAATAGTTGCAAGATGCGTTTAAAGCCATACTGTGGAACATTCTAGGCATTTCCAGGCAAAAACAAGTTATGTTAGAGTGTTAGAAATGGATATGAGGAGAGAGGAGGAAATTTCGGCTTTGCTTTAGCGTTTACTTCTCTAAGGTGGTATCCCGTAAGGCTTTGCGATGTGATCTCACAATCTATTTTTAACTGCGAAAAGCGCCATTATACACAGTAGAGCCACCACCTTACCTCTTCCTAGTCTCGTTTTGGCTACGGCTCATTTTAAACTCCAGTTTGAACTAGCATATTTTTTATTTTTGAATACCTTTGTCTTCATTTTGCCCCAAACTTTCTTCTCTCTGTGTCTTTTTTAGTCCCAACGTGGGCTTGCGTTTACAGTAGGATTTGGATGCTCACATTTAGCACAAAGCTAGCGTGCATTGTGCTTGTACTTAAGGCGTTTATCTCCCATGCCCATGCTTTCTGCCTATGTGAGAATTCCTATGCGTTTCTGGATTCTACGCAGCACAACACTCCGCTGACTGATTTGGGTCAAAGAAATGAGTAATGAATTAGGCTTGTGTAAGTAACCCGGGCTGCGTGTGCCCTTAGCTACAAATGTGCAAATCTGTAGGGCAAGCTGAGGAGGCTATTGCATATGGAGGTATATGAGGGGTGGGATGACGCAATGGGCTTTGGCTAGTTCCTGTTCAGTCCTGGTTTGATGCCACTTTAGATGGATGGATGAGTGGATAGATGGAGAGAGAGAGGTAAAGAGAGAGAGAGAGATGGATGGTTAGCGTGATAGGGAGATGGATAGATGGAGGGGTAGAGAGAGAGATCGAGAGATGGATAAAAAGAGAGAAATAGATTGGTTGAGAGAGACAGAAGAGAGATCAAGAGATGGATTGAGAGAGAGAAATAGATTGGTTGAGAGAGACAGAAGAGAGATCAAGAGATGTATTGAGAGAGAGAAATAGATTGGTTGAAAGAGACAGAAAAGAGATCAGGAGATGTATTGAGAGAGAGAAATAGATTGGTTGACAGAGACAGAAGAGAGATCAAGAGATGTATTGAGAGAGAGAAATAGATTGGTAGAAAGAGACAGAAAAGAGATCAGGAGATGGATAGAGAGAGAGAGAAATAGATTGGTAGAGAGAGACAGAAGAGAGATGGGTAGATGGATAGAGAGAGAGAGAGAATTAGACTGGTAGAGAGAGACAGAAGAGAGATCAAGAGATGGATAGAGAGAGAGAAAAATAGATTGGTAGAGAGAGACAGAAGAGAGATTGAGAGATGGATAGAGAGAGAGAAAGAAAGAAAGAAATAGATTGGTAGGGAGAAAGATTGGGAGATGGAAAGAGAGAGAGAGAGATAGATTGATAGAGAGAGACAGAGAGATTGGGAGATGGATAGATAGGTGGGTAGAGAGAGAGAGAGAGAGAGATGGATAGATAAATTGATTGGTAGAGAGAGACAGAAGAGAGATCGAGAGAGAGACAGAGAGAGAGAAATAAATAGATTGGTAGAGCGTGAGATTGGGAGATAGATAGATGGATAGATGGGTAGACAGCGATCGAGAAAGAGAAATGGATAAATTGGTAGAGAGGGACAGAGAGAGACTGGGAGATGGATAGCTGGGTAGAGAGAGAGATCAAGAGATGGATAGAGATAAAAAGATTGGTAGAGAGACAGAGAGAGAGATTGGGAGATGGATAGATATAGAGAAAAGGATACATAGAAGGATAGAGAGAGAGAGATGGATACATAGATGTTAGAGAGAGGGAGATAGATAGAGATAGATAGATGGGTATAGATAGAGAGAGATGGATAAATGGAGCGATAGAGCAATGAACAGAATGGATAGATAGAAGTATTGTCATTGTACAAAATGCATCAAAGCAGCAGCAGCATCTATACAGTTAATAAAGTGGTTAAATACCCGAACATCTTCACGTTCATTTGAGCTCGGTTTGGATCTTTGCTTCATCTTGCCGTAGCTCTGGTTTTAGTTGGAGGAACTTCTGGAGTTTCTGATAGAGAATATGCCGATGGAGATGTTGTTGCTTTGCTTGGAAAGTTCCACAGTGTAGCATTAAACCTACCCGTAACTTGGCCTGGTCTCCACTGAGATCATTATAATTAGACTTTTTTTTTTTTTTTTTTTTTTGGAACATTTATTAAAACCAATCCTTGACAAATAGCCACACACGTGTAAATATAACCTTAATGCTTTTGATGTTTCAAACCACATAAAAAGAGAAGTAGCATCAACAAAAACACATGGCAGTACATGGTATTCCTCTTCAGTTTTAGAATTGAAGTAATGTCCTCCATGCAGTTCAGTTTTAACCCTGTGAGTCCATTGTTCCAGTGTTGGGGGATACAGTTTGAGACAGTTGGCTGTAACAACTTTATGTGCAATCAACACCAGGACTCTTAACATATATGTTTTGCCATTGCCCCGCCCATCAGGTGTGCAAATGCTATATTAAAATCCAGAATGTTCCTTATTTCTTTTCTCACTTGATCCCAAAACACTGTCACCACTGGACAAAAAATCCCCAAAAATGTCAGAAAAATTACCCATTTGTCCACACTACACACTCGCCAGCAGAGGGCACTGGCATTGTCATCATAGGTGGCTAGAGTAATTGGTGTCTTAAATAATCTCGTTCTTAGTTTCCAGCTAAACTCTCTCCAATTTGGACTGCTAAGACATTTATGCCACTCCTCCCAAGCTTTTTCTACCACCTCTATCCAGTACTGCATTATAATTAGGCGATTTTAATGCCGTACTAGGAGCATCCCATCCAATCTAAACACACACACGTTTTTGATTTGGCTTCCTCCCGGTTTAAATCGTATTGAATAATGTAAAGGTGACATATGTTGTTTGAGAGCTGACACTTACAGTCTTGTTTGTTGCAGCTATACAGGGTAATCACATGCCTATTAATACACGGCACGCCCCGAGGTGTATGGCGCTGTATAATGTGTTATTATGTGTATACAAATAGTGCAGAGCTAACGTATGCTAACATATGCTAACTGCTCTCAGACTGTCTCATGTGATCAGATGTGATGGAGCAGCTCACATCCACGAATGAGACTACAGTTAAACACATTTACAAGGCTATGCATTATTATCAGCCATTTTAACACTAACACTAACAACAGTAGCACCTATAATACAAAACAGGTTTCATGAATTGCAAACTAGAAAATGGCTGCTGGACCAATTCATCTTTTTAGTGATATATGAGAAAGTGGATTTTAAAGGTCTTATATTACACAAACTGGTCTATTGTGAGCTTTAAGTCATTTTATAACGCTGTTACCTCCTCAAAAACATACCTGGAGTTGTGTTTTGTTTCATTCACACATGTTTGAGTAACACTATTATTAGTCTGTCTACATCTCCGAAGCTCAAAATGCTCTGTTCCACCTTGTGATGTCATGAGCGGTAGTTTTTCAAGTTAACAGCTCCTTTTACCTTTAGTTCAGTAGAGATTAGCAATTCCAGGGCTGAAATGATCCAAATGATTCTAGTGAAGGTGTGGAGCACTTCCTGTATCACCACATGACATCACAAGGTGGAACAGAGTGTTTTCCGCTTGAGAGAAGAACTCAAAATATGCAGGGTTTGTGTGTTAAACATGTGTGAATGAAATGCAGGGTTTGTGTTTAAAACTTGTGTGAATGAAAAAAAACACAACTCCAGGGATGTTTTTGATGAGGAAACAACATTATAACATAGATCAGAAAATAGTGTGATATGGGACCTTTAATAATAATCTTTTGAAAACTTGCCTTAGGAGTGAAATCCCAGCTCTAACTCACTACAGAGTACATGTACTAAAAACTGAACTTGCTAGAATTGTGACCTTTCTAATAGACTCAATTCAGAACACTTAAAGGCGTCGTACCCCATTTTTCCCATGTATTTGAACGAAATGTGTCTCCACATGTGACCCCACTACAGATATATTGTATAAGCAGCTCTTGAGGTCAAAATGAGTCTGCTGTGTACCAATAATCAGTAAATGCGCGTTAGCATGCTAGTTGTGAGTATTACTGCCACAGCAAAACTCCGCTCTGATCTCTAAAAGTTATGAAAAGCGCTTATAAACTCATCATGGTGAATAATTAGGATGCTCGGAATGCATAAGGTAAATGAGGAATAACTTTGGACCACTGCAAACTAGTTCTGTTTTTTACATTTTTAATCAGGTACAGCGCCTTTAATTTCTTCGCTTGAAACCTTTGAACTACTAGTTTTACTTTTGAGGGACAATTAATAATAAATAAATACAATTTTCTCCAAATTATAAGTAAAAATAACAACATTTTGCTGTTACCGTGGGAACATATTTGCAATATTTTCACCGAGGCTATAAGACGTGATTACATTAACACCTACACAACAAGTCTGACAGTTCTGCAGATGTTGGTAAAAATTAAACATAATTCGTGCTAATCAGGGAAACTGTGTATTATAGCAAGAAATTCTAGCTTATGCATCCACCCATTTACATCTAGAGCTTATTTCTGCAGAAGTGGTGTCGGGTCAGGTTAATGTGTCTCGTACTTTTTTGATTAAACTTTTAAAAATCCATAGTCGACCATTTTAAAGTTCTTTCTGTAAAAAGTGGGTCAATAAAAATCTACATTCAGAGCAGACGTGGTGTAGGAGAAAACTGCGCATGCAATTACAATACATTTGGAGCCTTTGAACTGTGTTGGTTCTGGTTTAGCCTTGGTTTAGAGCTTTTTTTATCCTTGGTTTAGTCCTGGTTCAGTCCTTTATATGGTCACATTTTTCCACATTCACATTTTTTCCACCTTCAAGGCACTGAAAGCCCTTTACATCAAGGAACCACTCACCCATTCACACAGTGCACGCAGACAGTAGGAACGAGGTGGGTCAAGTGTCTCGCCCAAGGACACAGGGACAGCATTCATCTGTGGGAGCTGGAATCGCACCGCCACAACCAGGTTTAGTCCTTGCGTAGTCCTGGTTTAGTTCTATCTTAGACCTTTGATTAGAAGGGTTTGTAGGTTTCCTTCTTGAGAGCGGCTACCAGTCTGTCATGATGCCCTCCGTGGTTACCATGGTTACCCAAAGCAAACAATGTTGCCCCCTCATTCCTTCTACATTTTATAGTGGAGATTACGGAGACTTGTGTATAAACGCCAGTAGAAACATTTGAAATTATGGAATTACACATTCGTTGGACTCGTAGTGAACTCCTGATGGGGGGTTTAGCATGTACGCCTATGGAGGAATGTTCAGCAGTTACCATGGTGACACAAATACATTTTTAGATTGTCTGAAAACTGAAAGAAAAAAAAATACAAAATGGCTTTAAATACCAGCAAAGTCAGTTCTTTACGGTCAGATTGTGTTGAACAAAGATTAACGTCTAACTTGAGTAACAGAGCTTCAGACAGAGCAGTGCCTCCAGTTAGCTCAACCCCCCCAGGGATTGTTGACGGCTGAAAGTCATCAATTTACCATCTATCTGTTAGTGTTATATTGACAATAGCCACGCTGCTAACTGACAAATTTCTGCTCCATGACTTGTTTTGATCCGTTAAAACAATTTTGTTACCAATCCAAAAGTATCTACAGTTATTTCCAAAACCCACAATAAAGCATATTCGTCATTTTTTTCTAAATAATCCCGTCACCGTTTTAAATTCTTATCAAGCTAACTGCTGCTATGGGAATAACCGCATATATTGTATTTTAAAACGACCCACACATTCGCGCCGCCATTTTTACTAGCTTGAAGATGGAGCCCAGATGTTGTATTCATTAACGCTATGCTAGCTAGTGACAGCCTGTGTGGTTTTGATGATACCAGAGCGGCCGGCCCGTAAAACCTGTTTCTAATATGTCCCCGGGGTGAATGTGCCATTATTTTAACGCACATGCAATTTTGAACAAATACGGAGCGAGATAAATAGTTCCCCTAAACACATGGCAGTGATTAACTCCTCGAGTGTAAAATGGTTGAGGGCGCTTTTGAAATTGGAAATGTTTTATTAATACTGTCAGAGAATTGTGTCTTTTGCGTTTGTTTGGAATAGCTTTGGAAAGAACTGACTGAGAGGCAATTTTTCACAGCGTATAAATATTTTGGTTAGCTTTATAAGATCTACACTCTATTAGCCTTAATAAAGTATGAAGAAAGAACAAATGGCTTATTAATACTTAATAGTTCTAAACGAATGATTCAGACCAAGTAACTATTTAATTAAGAGGTTAGAGTTTGGGTATTAATATAAGATTTTAATTTTAAATTTTTGTGCCACCGGATTCAAGGCAAACATGTTTATAGCGGCGAATTTGGAGCCGAGTTCCATATTTGGAATTCCGACTAAGAGTATCATAGCAACCAAAGAGACAATCCGGAGCGAGGCTGTTGAAGATACCGCCCCTTCTTTCCTGCACCTCTGGTTTAGCAGGGAGCAGGCGCTTGGCAACACTGTCAATCAAACCTGTTGCTAACGCTAGCGGGAGCGACCTCTGGGAAAGAAGGCGCCTGATTTGTCTGTTATTAATGTTCTCATCTTGATTTACAGACACAATAGTGAAATAAAAACGCCATGATCATTTAGAGCAGGTTAATACGTTTTAAGACCAAAATGACGAGGTTCACTGCAGCAGTTACAGAGAGAGGGGCGACAGTTTTTAAATGTAAAGTGTTTTGTTAGTCAGAGTTGATGGAGCCGGAAACGCGCCCATGCTCGCTTCCTTTTTTGGAACGTGGCGGCTAGCAGGTTAGCTATGTTCATCTATATATACAGTCTACGCGGTTACAAAAACATTGAACATGATGGCCAAGTTTTTGTTATAATTTGTTGTTTTGGTTCTCAAGACAGTTATCCAATCTGAAAGCAGAATGATCCTCATGAGTCTCTCATTTGGGTTGCCAGTTTCAATGCTGAAATCCAGTTGTCTTAAACCTAAAAATGCCTCTCTCTGATCTGAACGGTCACTACCTAAACCCCAGCACCTGCTACCAATCATGAATCAGTGCTAGTGCAGCCTCTGCAGCTCAGTGAGTGAATTCTGGAGGTTCTGAGCTTTCACATGAGGCCTGTCCATAAACTGAGAATGAGACGAACAAATGTGTCACTGGCAACCTGGGTTCAGTTGTGATTGTAGTACATTTTTTTAAACAGCAGGAGCACAGGCTACACGCAGCTCGTTCAAGACTAATTAGGTGTAGTTATTACCAAGTGTTAATTTTTTTTTTATTAGTGATCTTATTCATTTGTTTGGCAGTGACTTATTTGGGATAGACGCTGGCCTGATTATTGGTTCAAACCGTGACACGGAAAATACTCACTGCTCTTGTGTTCTCAGGCAAAACACTTCAGCTTTCATCTCCAGTGTCTTGTGCACTCTGGTGTATACATGCGTGTCAGTGTGAGAGTTAATGTGAAAGTGATTCTTGATGTAAAGCTTTTTGCATATAGTTTCATTTTAATGCTTTGGAAAAAATTTGAATGTGTACAGCATTATGTGAAGCAATGGTACTTCTATTTGAGTAAACATTTTGGCATTTTTACCCAGTTTTGCACAAAGAATTGAACTTTTTTTTGTACTGTTGCAGATCCATCATGTCCGACTTGTACTACCTCAGCCAGGCCGATGGAGTGGGCGAGTGGAGAGCCAAGGAGGCCAAAGACCTGTCTGACTTGGTGCAGAACAGAATCACTTACTTACAGGTAATGCCGTTTTTATTCGTTCTATCAGTTTGTGGGTTTTATGGTTCCTTATGAAACTGTGGTACAGATCACCAAAAATATGATCTGTGCAAATTAAAGCTTCACTATGTAACTTCTCAGGTGTTGGATCCACCAGCTTGTCTCCATAGAGATGCTACAGCTTTGTCTGGAATGTTCCACAGTATGATATTAAAGTATCTATCTCCATGGAGACAAGAAGGTGATGCTACCAGGAGGAGGGGTCTGAAGGACTAAAGGGGAGAGTGAGGGGAGAGGAGGGGCCTGGAGGACTAAAAGGGAGAGTGAGGGGAGAGGAGGGGTCTGGAGGACTAAAAGGGAGAGTGAGGGGAGAGGAGGGGTCTGGAGGACTAAAAGGGAGAGTGAGGGGAGAGGAGGGGTCTGGAGGACTAAAAGGGAGAGTGAGGGGAGAGGAGGGGTCTAGAGGACTAAAGGGGAGAGTGAGGGGAGAGGGGGGGCCTGGAGGACTAAAGGGGCGAGTGAGGGGAGAGGAGGGGTCTGGAAGACTAAAAGGGAGAGTGAGGGGAGAGGAGGGGCCTGGAGGACTAAAGGGAAGAGTGTAAAAGTATCCACACTTCAAACTCCGCCACTGCAGCCAGTACAGTGTGTGTGCACTTGAAATTGGCCACTGGAGGCAGCGCACACTTTTTTTTTTCTTTTTTTTTTTCTTTTTTTTTACTCTTTTTGACCAGAAAACTGCAAATTTACCCAGTTAACCAATAAATGAACAAAGTAAGTGAACAGTAGCCAATGCTATTAAAACACCATGTGCAAAGTTTAGTAGCAAAAAGTAAATTTAGTGTTATAATACTGAATGCATTAGCAGTGTTTCCCATTAACAGAGGAGATTATGGTGGCCCCCCATAGTCTAAAATCCTCCCCCATATTCTAATAACAACCCGGGCTATACACTATAAAAGTAACTATACTGAGCAGAAAGGACTGCTTCAAGATTATATATAGGCAATAAACGTCATTTATACTCCACAAATTGTGCAAAATTAAAATCTAAATTATTCGTGCCACCACAGTCTCCTCAGAGTTTTAGTCTTATATGGCACTTTTCCAGAAACTCAAAGTCACTTTACAATTTCGTGCATTATTCATTCACTCCACACTCAGGGATGGTAAGACACTGTTGTAGCCACAGCTGTCCTGGGGCAGACTGATAGAAGCGAGGCTGCCAATCTGCGCCATCAGCCCCTCCGACCACCACCAAAACTCACGCACACACACCGCCCTCATACTAGGCATTGTGGATGACATACCTGACAGTCATGGGACGATATTGAAATTTGGTGTCACAAAATAATTGCAATTAAGGATTATACTACGATAATGATTAAAGTTGCTGACAGTTTAAAAATGTTCTGGATATGAATAATTATAATTTTAATATTAAGAATAACTTCCATATTTAAACTGTTATAGTATTGTACTTTGTTATAAGTGAAAACAACAATGATCTAGGCGACAGTGGCTCAGTTGGTAGAGCGTTTGTCCTCTGATCCGAAGGTAAACATCATTGGTAGAGCGGTCAGATCCATCGACCCACAGGCTGGCGGTGCGATTCCAGCTCCCACAAATGAATGCTGTCGTTATGTCCTTGGGCAAGACACTTAACCGACCTCCTAAAATCGTTTTTTTGTCCCATCCCTAGTACCTGATATTCCCAGCAGTCTCCCATCCAAGTAATAGCCAGGCCCAGCCCCGCTTAGCTTCTGAGATCTGACGGGCTTCCGAGGCTTTGACGAGGAGGTGCGGCCCGCTTTAAACATCCATAGAAAAACATTACCTTTTAACTGTTTACATTGTCATTGCCAGTTCCTCCTCGTCTCATACAAACCAGGTTGACATGTGTTTACCTTCAGTGCCAGCCTGTTTCCTCACAACCCCAAAGACGCTGTACGTGCTAGTGCAAACATCTCATTTGCACCATCCATAACTGTCAGAGCCCCTTCCCAGACTGGCAGGTGAACGCCGGGATACCTGACAGGTGCGATTCCTGGAGCCTGTCAGCACTTTGTTCACACACCAACTCTACAAGCTATGTTAAACTAATCCTAACGAGACACATCAGGAGAGGAGAGGCAAAACATGGATACATACAATTTATATTCAATGTACAGTCCTGGTTTAATCCTGGTTCAGATCTGGTGCAATTCAGATTTTTCCGTTTAGACCTGGTTTAGTCCTGGTTTTAGAAAGTTTTTTTTAGATCTGATTTAGTCCTGTTTTAGCCTAGTTTTTGTACATTTGTGTTATCTGCTTTTTTTCTGGATTTAGCTGGATTTGGTTAATTTTCTCTGCGCACTCCACTATGCTATAATGTAGTGTTGTCATGATACTGAAATTTCAAACTCCATTTTGATACTAAAGAATCAGTTTGATACTCAATACCGATACCTCAATGATAATTAAAAACACTTTTTCTTTAGACAATAGAATGCGATTTTCAACATTAAATGGTAGTCCTTTCTTTTCTATTCCCATGTGGCCTTATATCTGTGTAATCCCTCAGTCGTCCAGTAGGTTCCATAGTGGTCCATGGGCGTATACTACTCTATGTGTCTTATACTTGTTCTGATACAGCTCAACATCATTCTAAAGCTCTTCAGGAAAGGTTCATTTCTGTCCTGTGAATGTGACTTTTTTAGTATTGATACCTGCTCTAATGAGTCTCTAGTTTCAATACTAGTTTTAGTATTAATCAGTATCTGATTTTCGACTGGTTCAGATTTTGTCATGACTTGGTTTAGCCTTTGCCACACTTCCATAACCGTCACGTGAAAGCGAGCTGTCAGCACTCTGTTCACTCTCGCACACTCCATTCGCACTGTAAGATAATCACCCGCGAGAGACGACCTAGCATAGCGGGACAGGAGATGCGGATCATGCGCGGAGGATTGATGCACTCCCCTTAACTGCCAGATTTGCGTCGCGTTCCCGTGGGATATGTAAATGCTTTAAATTAAACACGGCGTTAAAATGTCGGCATGTTTGTATTCTCCTGGGCTTCGGCGATGACAGGATGAGATTTCATTAGTTTGCGCAGATGCGTACGTATTGTGTTTTGACTGTGTGTGTTTGATAAGATTAAAACGAGTGTATATTAAAAGGTAATAGAAATGATATGACACGACCCAAAGCAGTGGGTAGCTCTTTCTAACTCTTTCAGACCAAATCAAATTACTGGAGTAGGAAAAAGAAAATACTAAACTATGGGTGAGAAGCTGCTAGCTAACATTAGACCTAGCACAATGTCTTTAAACTAGACCTATTCTGCAAAATCGACTTTTCAGAGCTTTTAACCAAGTCTTAGTTTTTTCCCTTGTCATTTAAGCTCTCGAAGTTGTATTTAGAGTGATTCAGGCATGAAGATGTCATTGCTCTGATCTACCCCCGGCATACGCCCACTGCTCTGTACTTACTTTGTTCTCCAATTTTATGTTCTTAATCGGTGATACGCGTAGGATTCGCATAGCCATTTTGGTACGCTACTTTCTAGGGTGATGTGCAGTTATCCATGGGAGGTGCCAACTGCTGCACGGTTCTTTGTTGCGATGACGTTTACGCCAACGTCAGCTCCTATTTTTCGAACGTGGAAAACAGCAGGCTTGTTTCTTTTATTAAGTCGTTTTAGATCAGTATTGTGATTTAAAATGTTCTCTTTTTTTTTTTTTTTTTACCAAATTTCATAAACATTGCCCGTCTGTGTTGCTGTTATAATCTTGATTTATTCACACTTACCAAAGATTTTTATACGGCATAACTGTCATTTCTGTGTATATTTTGTGTTTTGGTACTCAAGTCTACTAGTCAATCAGAAAACAGAATGAGCTCCTCACTTTGGGTTGCCAGATTCTATGACTAAAATCAAAACAACAAAAAGGCTCTCTATGATACTACTACTGGTAATTCAAAATACATTTTTATCTTATGGACATAGTTTGAATAGACGATATTTTTACACATCCATAACTATCATGTCAGGAGCAGATCCCAAGCTATACCCAGAGGCACAAATATTGAACGAGGATCTTTGTCAGGAGTACCTAGTACCTTTAATATTGAAACTACTGACACCATGAAAACCAAATAGTGCAAAATGTGGCTAGCGTTAAAAAGTAGTTAATTCTAGTGTGTATTGGGGATGTCGAAAGTATGGTATCGAAACTAGATCCTCATTTGAGCAGGATAAAAAAGTCACATACACAGGACAGAAATGAATAGCTTTAGAATGACTAGTATACGCCCATGGACCACTATGGAACCTACTGGACGACTGAGGAATTACACAGATATAAGGCCACATGGGAATATAAAAGAAAGTTCTACCATTTAATGTTGAAAATCACATTATATTGTCCAAAGAAAGA
>KN485479.1:3307-29347 GCA_000787095.1 Periophthalmodon schlosseri | reverse complement strand
AGGCACCATGAAAAACATTTAGCAGCGGTCACAACAAAATAAAATACAGCGAGGAAGAGAAGGAGGAGGAGTAGGAAGAAGAGGAGAGATAGAAGGTGTGAAACTTGCGGTGTGGGCCTTGGGTTACCATTACAAGGCCCAGGGTGGACAGTAGAGTGGAGGGAGGGGGGGGGTGTATGTGAAGGCAGACATTGTGTGTATGTGCCCCCTGGACTGGTTCAAAGAAGTAACGGTTTGTGCAGGTTTTGGTCGTATTGTTTGGTTTGTTATCAATTGTCCAAATGTAGTTCAAATACAAGCGCAGAAGATACGTGCGTGTTTGTAATATTTGTTCGAGACAACTTATAACTTCCCGTGAATGGGTTGCTGAGCTGTTGATTTAGTTTCTGTCTTTCTCACCCATAAGATAACATCATTTACTGTTTGGGAGTGTGCTTCATGGGTTAAAGGGCCCATATTACGCTATTCTATGATCTAAGTTGTTTACGCATCACAAACATACCTGGTGTTTTGTTTTCTTTCATTCACACATGTTTAACACACAAGTCCTGCATATTTAGGTGGAGGAGTTCTTCTCTAAACAGAAAAATTCACACATGTTTAACACACAAGTCCTGCATATTTAGGTGGAGGAGTTCTTCTCTCAAACAGAAAACACTCTGTTCCGCCTTGTCATGTGATAATACAGGAAGTGCTCCACTGTGTTTTAAACTCCATACACCTTCACTAGAATAATTTGGATGATTTCAGCTGTGGAATTGCAAATCTCTACTGAACTAAAGGTAAAAAGTTAGCTGTTAACTACCACTACATGACATCACAAGGTGGAACAGAGAATTTCGAGCTTTGGAGATGTAGACAGACTAATAAACCAGGATTACTCAAACCTGTGAATGAAACAAAACACAATTCCAGTTATG
Source organism: Periophthalmodon schlosseri (assembly GCA_000787095.1). Taxonomy (NCBI): domain Eukaryota; kingdom Metazoa; phylum Chordata; class Actinopteri; order Gobiiformes; family Gobiidae; genus Periophthalmodon; species Periophthalmodon schlosseri. The sequence goes on along the minus strand of KN485479.1, from coordinate 28,427 downwards.
TTTTTGAGGAAGTAACATCATTATAACATGGCTTAAAGCTCAAAAGAATCAATTTTGTGTAATACAGGACCTTTAAAAACTTGAATTTTACTGACAATTAGATACAAATGTGGATTATACATTGATAAGTATAGTAGCGAAGACGAATTTATAACAAAGCAAATACGCAAGAACAAAAACGTGCACAAGTAGAAGTCTTTAACTACATGGCATGTTGGAGACTATTTACCACTAGTATGGGTCAACAGGAAAACATAAACAAGTGAAATGCAAGACCGTCCCACCACTACACACTAAATAACATCCTCAAGCACAAATAAACAGGACACAATGAGACTTCTTTAGAATAAGCAGTGTTTTTTTTTTGGTTTTCAGTTGTGATTATAACTAATCCAAGCTTTGGCTAACATTCACCAGAGTGCTGCATTCTATCAAACAGACATACAAACCAAACAAAAAGGATATTTATAATCACAAAGAGATCGATATCAACTCTCACAAACAGAAAAGTGAAGGGGGTTGGAACAAAAACTGAAATAAACAACAACAGCATGCAGCTTTTTGTTAAATTCACTTTAACAAAAAGAACGACTGGGGTTAGTAGTGCACTGTGGACACGGACAGAGGGGCAAATGGGGCAGGTGGTCGAAACAAAACTGCAACTGTGTTAGATTCAAAGTGGATCAGGCACAGAGAGAGGGAGGTGAGGAGGGCTCTGGATGTGCGCACAGCCACCCGAGCCACAGAGGGGTGAGTTTTTAGGACTATGAGGTGAGCGTCAATGGGTTAGTGCATGTGAGGGATGTAAGACACGAGCGGCACGGCATCTCCGCCCCAAAACGTGTGAAAATACAAGGTTAGACCGGTTTACTGTTTGGTGGTGCTTCATCATTGTAACTAGATTTGAATTAGTGATGTGTCATGATTTTCAATATAATTTGTATTTTAAAAACGTATACCTAAATATAAAGTGCTTTTTAATTTGTTGTTGTCATGACACTTTTTTCCACATTACATCATTCTGAAAAAATTTGATTTTGCAATACTAGGGAGTGGTGCTCTATTAGGCAATGTGACTGGCAGTAAATTTTCACTAGGCCTGTGACAATAATTAATATATCAACCTATTGTTCTATATATGAAAGTTGGAACGATTATTTTTCATTATATTTATTGTGTGTGCATTTTCTTTCCACTACTGGGAAATTTTTGGTTATTTTTTTGTCTATACGATAAGATTTGATCCGTAAAAGACTGAATGAATAACTTCTATAACTCAACTGAAGCCTTTCGTTCTGCCATTCATTTATTTCAGCTCATGATTTTTTAACAATATTGTAGATTTAGAATAGTTTTTGTGGTTTGAATCTGCTCTTGGGTTATTGTGTCAGTGGCAATAATTACTTTCATTAATCGTTTATCGTCTATATTTACTTCAGCAATATATTGAAATTCAGAATGTTATCGTGACAGGCCTAAATTTCACTGTTGTTTAGTATTGAGAAACAACAGTTTTGATCAACATCCTGACTAAACATTGTATTTGTAACATTCCTAATCCAATATTATGCAGTAGCAGTAAGCAAAAAGTCCCAAAAAAGTTCCAAAAGTTTACAAATTATGCAGTCTTTATATACAGTCTTTTTGTTTTGACCATCTGTTCATATGTAATACAATATAATTTTAGGTCTTTGTCTCCTGGAAAACCAATTCGTGGCTTCAATACATTACATAGTTCTGGTATTTCCATCACACACACATTACTAATACAGAAACTAAAAAGTGTAGCCAGCACTAGCCACTATCATAGGTCACAGAACAGTTATCTGTGTTTATGCTCCAGTCCCCAAACAAGCTACACTTCCTGGTTGGTGGTGGAGGCGGCTCCCTTTGATAGATGTGAGTGGTGCTGTGTTCACTCAGTGGGACTGTCAGATATTTCCGCAGAAAAAGAGATAAGAGAGGAATCTGAGCGGCACGTCAGAAGAATACTGCCTTTATGAATCTGTAACCAGGCCAAACAACAGACAGCACAAACTTTACACCAGTCTGTCTCAGCTTTGTTTCTTCAGACAATTTGGTTTTATTGTCGAGAGAGAAAGGAGAAATACTGCAGAATGTGCTGCAGTGAACCCCTCCCACCAACATAAAGCACTTTAATGTCCCTCAATGCTAATGGAAGAACCAACAATTAGGCTCTCCTGTATATACACACAGTCTAGATGCAGTCTGCCATTTGTCTAACTTACATATTGTGTTAAACCATTATATTTGGGAAAAATATGATAAAATCTGATTTTTAGAAGGATGTGGCTGTTTTGAAAAGTCTAATCTAAAGACAAGGGAATATTGTCAGTGCGTTTTCTTTTCAGCTGTTGTGATGTTGATTGGCTGCACAGAATAAATGTCTTGTGCGTGTCATACCTGAACATTTTAATAATAAAAAGTTATATTTGTAACATCTGATGAAGCACCAGTAGATTGTTTCTACATTTGGAGTTGCCGGGCGGAGATGAGGTGCCCACCGCGTGTAGAAGCACTGATGAGTGCACCAAAAGAAGAGACAGACAGACGGATGAAAGCAACGGCGGCGAGTCCAACAGCAGTGCAAGTGGAGTGAAGGCATTTCCATACGAACCTGGCTTTAAAATACTGGGCTGTCAAAAAAACAGTCACACGTGACACAACGTAAGAAACCAGCCAAACGCTTTGAACTGCAGTTCTACTAGCTTCTCTAAGTCTTACAATGCAAATCTCTCTCTGCCTTTAACAAACACAAATAGTGTACAAACAGAAAAGTAGGCATGTCATTATATCCACCAACTGACTGTTAATACAAGAGAAAGAAAATAGAAAACGTTATCCAGAGGTCTACAAGAGCGGGTGGCTTTAAGGGTGCACTGCGCCATGTTTGGCACAGTGCAGGGCCAGAGGTATGGGAGGGGCAGTGATATGCAGGGGACCCCACAGGACCTCAGAGTCTTCAATCTCAACTGTCGTTCAGTTTATCTGTACAATGGGATGAACACCACTAGAATTATCTTTGAATGGAGGGTTTTTACTGTCCAATTCCCTTCTGGGGTTTTAGACATTGCAGAGGTTTATGTTTAGCTGCTAAGTTGCTTAGCAGCACTGATTACAAACTAAATATAATGTATTGCACGTCTCTAAATGTGTTCAATGTAACTTAAATTAGTGGGATTAGGTTACAGAGCTGTAAAACATTCATTTTGCTGTTTCCTTTTACTTACCTTTCAAACATGGTGGCCAAATTCTGTAAGTTTAACAAAATATCACATTAATAAAGAGTTTGTTTCTGTTTTATGCAAGGAAACTCTTGGCTATGGATTTGACTAACTGATATAAATGCTTTTGTTTGGACCAGCAGTTATTCAAGCATGTAAAATGGGACGGACGTGTTATTATTTTCACTTTCAATTTGCCTGTGTATAAATATCCAGTACTGGAAATCTGGTGTGCTGCCTGGAGCTCTGAGGATGCCCGCTGCATATCGCTCTTGGATGAGGTTAGGTGAGGGGCAGGAGAAGGGGGCAGGTTTGGGAGGATTTGGGTGGGGCAGGAGAGATGGGGAGAGAGATGGGGCTGGGGAAGGTATAACTGTTGAAATGATTTAACAAGGAGGAGTACCGAATATTACTACCAAAGTTAAAACATGCAATGCAAAACAATGTTAGAGAGTCAGAGCGAAGACCAAAAGGGGAAGGACAGAAAGAGTAAATAGATCCCAGTAAAGTACCACACACCTCTAGCTGCCTAGAAATCACACACAATAAACGGCAGGGGCGGGGCTCTGCGCAGCTGGACCGAGGCATCCACAACTCAACAAAATCCTAAAACGTTCCTATTTGAATGTTTTACAATTTGGTGGCACATCAAATTAAATTACTTCATATTTGAAAGCAAGAAAGATAATAATTTAAAACCAAAATATCAAAGATTTTAACTAAACTGAAGCATTATAGAATTTAATAAGGTCTACTTTTATTGTGAAATGCCAAATCTCAGCTGTCAGTGCCCCCCCACAGATAATAGCGCAGGAGCCAATGAGCCACTCAAGCCAGGTGAGCAAGCCACCTCTCTCCATTTAAATCCTCTCTTCTGCACCCACGCATCATAGCAGGGATTTGAATAAGATTTATGCAACAGTGGCAGACTATGTGTATTTGAATGAGGGTTAACTTGGGAAATATTGGATTTAGAGCTTTACAAAACAAACCAAATTTGATCATTGCAGTTGGTAACATGATTTGTAATACTTATTTTGATACAGGCGTATTTACAGTGTGGTTAGGGATGGGACAATAACGAGTAATATCGTTTATCGTGATAAAAAGGGTAGACAGTAATCGTTTGTGGGACGTGATAATCGCCAACAAAGATAATCGCCATTACATCATCAGAATGTGCAGAAAAAAACTACTTCTCCATAATGATCACTCTTAGTACAATACTATAAATTTAAATATGGAACCTACAGATGACAATATTTTGACTTTTTAGTGTATCGGCTTTAATACGAAGAGAAAACTGCAAAAACGTGACCGCACAACTCTCTTGTAGGTTTGTGGTAAAAAAAGGGGCTTGGTGTAAATTTGTAATAAATTAAAATTACACAGTTTGGGGAAAATAATCAAAATCGGCCCCGCATACTGGCCCAAAAATATCGGCAGAGCTTATCGGCCATTAGTTGTTCTGTATTCGAAACAATCGGTATCGGCCACGAAAAAACCCATATCGGTCGATCTCCAATGGAACCTATTCATAAGATTAAAATTATAATTATTTATATCCATAACATTTTTAAACTGACAGCAACTTTAAAAATTATCGTGATATAATTGTTAATCGCAATTATTTTGGCCATGATAATCGTGACGCCAAATTTCGGTATAGTCCCATGCCTAAATGTGACACAATTTCCCTGCGAGGCGTTAGTTGTTTGAAATGCCAAATAAAAGGTCGTTGGCCGTGTGTCGAGGATGGATGAATACGTTATGGTTGGGTGTAACAGGAGCCAGGGTCTGCTCACCACACTGCTTAAGAGTCAGCTTATGGGAAGGAGAGCGCTTCAACGACAGAAAGAGGGGGAAGACACTGCCTGCGCTATTATCCATGTGCCTCTTCAGCGAAAAATGCAGTCCCAGTTGCACAAGCACCATGCCAGCACAGAATGACAGAGGGTACTGTACACCGAATAACTGTAGTAGAGAAAGAGCATAGAGTGAGGATAGAGAAGTGAAAGAGAGAGAGAGAGATAGAAGCGTTACAAGGACCCTAAGATAGGAGTAAGAAAGCAGAGCGTGCAAATACAAACCGGGTCATTGCTGCTTAGCTAATAGGGGGCCAATTCGCTGCAGGAGAGAAATGTCGAACACCCCAAGTTGTGTACAATAAGATAACTGGCCTATAGACACAAACACTATACATCAATGCTAGTCTATGTAGACACGCACACGCACGCACACACAAATGTTTGCTTTCACACCGTCTAATGTGCAACTGTTTGGAGGGGACACAGAGAGGAAACAGTACTACAGTGTTTAGTTGATGCAATATTAATTAATAGCTCTTAAAATGTAGATTTGTATACAAAAACATCATATCAGGGTTATAGCATAGACTGTATAAAGAAGAGGACTAAGGGAGTGTGACGTCACCCACAGCGTTCGGCTCCAGTCAAATGAAGCTCATTGAGGTTAGCAATTTATAGGGGCGAATTTGAAGGCGATTTCCGACGGCGAGTATCATGGCAACCAAAGAGCCAATTCAGAGTGAGGCTGATGAAGGTACAAAGTGAATTGGAGCCAGAGTCGACGGAGCCGGAAGCGCGCCCATGCTCACTTCCTATTTGGAACGCGGCGCTAGCAGGTTAGCCACGTCCGTTTATATATACAGTCTATGGGTTATAGCCACTTTGTGGTATAGTCGAATGATTACATAGGGTTGTAGGGCAAACTATGCAGTGCTGTATCCTCTCTATTCAGAGTTGTTTTATAGCTTGGAGGGCTAACAATGGCTAATAATGGAAAACATCAATCTGAAGTCTATGTAAAATCCGTAGATAAAACAGGAAAGTCTAGTTTTCACGGTTTAACTATTCACAAAGAGAATCTAGTAACCAAAGGACACGGGAAGAGGGGGACTTAAGTATTAATGGGAGTATATCTAAGGGTTAAATGGTAACACTGAATGCATCTACAGTACTTGGACAAATGAGTGAGGTAAGAAGGTGTGGTGGCTCTTAATATTTTCCCTGGACCAATCATCCAATCATCCACAACTGGTCCCATGGTGCAGAGAAGACGGGGGTGGTCTTACCGATTCTATGGGCTTGTCCAGGGACGCCTGCTCCAGCTCCAACTGGCCCTCTTCATACTGGTCAAAGTGATTTCCCCCCTGCACACACAACACACTCACAGTTATTCATTATTAAACAAACATGTTGAACCCATTTTCAATTTATAGAAGTGCTGATAAGATGATGATGATAATAATAATAATAATAACAAAGAAAAAGTATTATTATGATGATGATTATTATTATTATTATCACTTGTTATCTGTTTATTATTTTATTTTATTTTTTGTATATTTTTCAATAATATTTAACCAACACATGGTTAATGTATTGCTGGAGGAGATACCATATTTTTTTTGTTAAGAATTTTTACAAAACTCACCTGTGCACTTGAAAATACATGAAAATAGTTTAATAATTAAAAATGCCAAGAATTAGGGGTGTGCAATTAATTGAAATGTAATCAAATTGAGATCTGAGGTGGATTCAAATCAGATAAGGGTTTGGTTTTTTTTTTTATTTTAGGAGGTCTACAGCCAATCCGCTGTCAGTTCAAAAGCATGTGGTTTGGAGCAGAGTTCAGACTTAGGAGGAAGAAATCTGACGAGGACTTTAGTAAACAGCACTAATTAAAAGTCTGTCTTGTTTATGTTCATGAATTAAAATAGAACGCCAAATTTAATTGTTTTTAATAAAATCAAATCATAAATCCAACTACGATCGATCACTTTGATCAATGAACCACAGCACTGATCAAAGTTGTTTAAAAAAAAACAAAAAAAAACGAACTGGACTGTGATACAAAAAAAGGACAAAAACATTGAGAATTTGAAAGGTGCGATATAAATCTGACCCATTATGATAAAATGTGTTCTTATCTTTTTTTCTGCTAGTTTTACAATACAATTTTTACAGAATAAACAATTTTTTTAGAGTTTCTTGAAATGCAACTTTGAGCTTTTGCACACCGAAAAGGCCAGTGACAGTGAGGGCTGCGTTACTAAGCACATTCTGTTACATTTTTAAACCTTGGTACAACTCTCCATTATGTTTTATTTACTGCTGTCAAAACACTGACAGCTTAGAGCGAGAGGCTGCTGCTACCCATCCAAGGGAATAGGTTTAAATCAGAGAAAAAAAGAGAAAGACTTGGGACAATAGAATGGAAATTGACAAAATATTAAAAATAAACACGAGGGGCTTTAGAAGTCTAGATTATTCCAACACAACAAGAACATAATTTCATTTTCCACCACAAGCAATGAGTGAATTATAAGCCAATATGAAGGCTTTCAATCCATTTCCTTGTTATTAAATTTATTCCAGTGGCGTAGGGTGGGAATAAACAATAATATCCTTTATCGTGGTAAAAAGCGTTTGTGGGACATTTTATATAATCGTGATAATCGCCAATAGAGATAATTGCCGTTATATCATCAGAATGTGCAGAAAAATCACTGTTGTTTTCATTTACAACAAAGCACAATTCTATAATGGCTGTTTAAACATTGACCTTTTTCAAAGTATTAAAATTATAATTATTCATATCGAACATTTTTCTTGTGAGCTTTAAGCCATGTTATAATGTTGTTACCTCCTCAAAAACATATCTGGAGTTGTGCTTCGTTTCATTCACATGTTTGTGTAACCCTTTATTATTAGTATGTCTACATCTCCAAAGCTCAAAATGTTCTGACCCACTTTGTGATGTCATGAAGCGGTAGTTTTCAAGTTAACAGCTACATTTTACCTTTTGTTCAGTAGAGATTGGCAATTCCAGGGCTGAAATCATCCAAATGATTCTAGTGAAGGTGTATGGAGTTTAAAAACACAGTGTAGCACTTTCTGTATTACCACATGACATCACAAGGTGGAACAGAGTGTTTTCTGTTTGAGAAAAGAATTCAGCCTAAAATGCAGGGTTTGTGTGTTAAACATGTGTGAATGAAACAAAACACAACCCCAGGTATGTTTTTGAAGAGGAAACAACATTATAACAGATATTTTAATATGGGCCCTTTAAAACTGCCAGCCACTTAAATAATTATTGTCATATAATCGTTAATCGCAATTATTCTGGCCATGATAATCGTGACACCAAATTTCAATATCATCCCATGCCTATAGTGGTGACAGCAGCATGAGTGAGCAGCGCCCCCTCAGATATTTGTTCCTTAGATTACATGCATAGCTCCACACTCACGATCCCAAGCATTACGTGTGCATTGTGCCCTGTGTGTATAGGATCAGTGGTGAATAATGGGCTGCTATTGGGACCAAAAGGAGAGTGTTTATGGAGCTGCGTGGAGCTCCAGACAGATGGCTTCCTCTCGTCGTCAGCAGAGGAGACACCAAGGTCGTGTTTAAGAAGCTGTTTATTCTGACCTTTACAAAACACAACAAAAACATAACAACATCATCACCAAACAGTCCAGGTATTTAAGTGAATGTAGAACTGCCTGGAATCAACTGATAGCATTTTTTCCCTTTCCTTTCCTTTCCGACTTAACACACTTCTTCTGTGCAGTGAATTGAATACTGGATTAACAGGGTTGCCCTTTATGACGCAACCCTCATTTATCCAGCATTGTAACCAGGGCTGCACATTTTATCGCAAGCAAATGGAAATCTCTGTACTTCTTAAACATATAAATCTAATCCCAATCGCAAAACCTATTTTTCCACTGTAACAGACATTTTTTTCCCTGTTTTTTGTCTGCCTTTTGTAAAGATACTGTATACTACTGTTTATAAGAGTATGTCCAGATGGACTGACAACTAATCAAGCACCTTCCATTAACTGATGAGTTACCACCATAGACTGTATAAAGAAGTGGACTAAGGAAGTATGACTTCACTGTGAGTGACTTAGCAGTTATAGAGCGAGTTTGGAGTGGAGTTCCGCATTTGGAATTCCAACTGCGAGTATCATAGCAACCAAAAAGCCAATCCGGACTGAGGCTGTTGAAGGTAACGCTCCTTGCCGCCTGCACCGCTGGTTTTGCAGGGGGCGGGCGCTTAGCAAAGGAATCAATCAAACCTGTTGCTAACGCTTGGGGGAGCGACCTCAGGGAAAAAAAGACACCTGATTTGTCTGTATCAATGTTCATATCTTGATTTACGGCACAATAGCTAAATAAAAAAATACCAGGATCATGTAGAGCAGGTTAATACGAACATTTTAAGACCAAAATGACAAGCCTGACAGCTGCAGTTACAGAGAGATGGACAATAGTTTTTCAATAGAAAGTGAACTAGAGCCAGAGTTGATGAAGCCGGAAGCGCGCCCATGCTCACTACCCATTTGGAACGTGGTGGCTAGCAGGTTAGCTATGCCCATTTATAAATACAGTCTGTGGTTATCACAAATAATCTGTTAAGTCAAAAATAAATAAAAAAAAAAACTTTAAATCCAGATAGATTCTAGTCTAGATGACCTTAAACATAGCATGAGAAAACCCAGAGCATCGTTTGAAGCAGCTCCTGTGGTCTATAGACTTCCCGGTCAGCAGTGATGCGAACATGTCAGTCATGGCGATTCTCTGGGGAGGCGGGTTTTGCTGAGATAAGCAAGTGCTCGAATCAACCCGCCGTAATGAGGTGATTTGATGCCACACTGGAAGTCATTAATTCAGTTGGAATGGGACTCGGCATCAGAATGAGTCAGAGGATTATGGGAATTTATGGGAATGGTGGCCGCTGTGGGAGAGCAGAGGATTTATTTATGACCCCCTCCTCGTCCTGATGTCTGATGAACAGCCTTACATGGCATCAGGAAAAACTTCAAGTGAAAGTACTTAAATGAGCTCAGACCTCATATGACTTATTATCTAGTTTAGACCTGTTCTAGACCTTGTGTAGTCCCGATTTCTGGCCCAGTTTTCAGAATGTATAGAGCAAGGGTAACACCTAGCCTTTCTGTAGTTTCATTTAGTCTAGTTTTCCTGTTTGCTTCACTTATTTACCCTTATTTTGTTTAAATTAAAAGTTTAAGGTCTTGTCATCTATAACTACAACCCCACTCTACCATTATCAAAACACTGTAATATCACCACTGCAATAGATTTAATACAGAAATAATATTACTCATCTTTGTGTAAACTTTTTTTTTTGTAATCTTTTCAAAACAATGTGTAAATGGGGAGCTCACAACAGAAGTGCAGTGCCGATATGATGGTGCGAACTGATATGAAGCAGACTTGAAGCAGCTGACATTTTAGAGCACAAAGCCTTATGGGGCCCAAATGTTCAGTGTTGGCAAAGTCACAGAGGACATGGCCACTGGACTGTTTGCTCTGCTCTGTAGGTGTTAGGTCAACAGTCTGAGGGTGTAGTCTGCATACAGGCTTTAGGAATATTAATACTCATCACTAGTCAGACTATCTTCTTATGGGACTTGCTTTTGACTATGGGCCAATTTGTAAGATTAACCAAGTGCCCTATTTTCGGCGTTGATGCTTGCTATTCAAATTTAAGCAAAGTTAAAGCAACTACAGAAATCTGCACCATTAAAACAGCCACCAATCTGAAATCTCAAAATGTAATATTTTGTAATAACATGCAATAATGTTCATCAATACATTTGAGTTACACCAAAAGTATAAAAATAATAGCCAGAGTTATTAGAGTTATTAAATATGCCATACACAACACGTAATAGTGCAGCGATGAAGATAATGTCAACACCAAAACATTTCGAGGAATTATGAACCAGTTGGACAACTCTAAAATAACTCACCTGGGGTAAACTTTGTCAGATCACAATTAGTGTTTGAAATAAGTGTAGAAAATTTGAAGCATTTGTGTTGCAAGTATACTACAAAAACACAACAAAAAAACAAATAGGAAATGCTTATTTTCTAACTTTACATATACTGGGTGTGGTTAAGAAAAGCATAACACGTAAAACAAATGCATTTGGCAGGACTGTCCTTGCTGTGGTGCTGATGTGGAAGAAAAAGTACATTTCTATACATTTTTTATTTTTTATTTTTATTTTTTAAGTCCTTCAAAATTACAAGCTCCACGAAAATGCATCAGTATAACATTATAAATTTAACCGCATTAGTTGTCAGTGAAAGATTGACAGATACGTGTGTTTGCTAAATATGCATAAAACATATTTCAGGCAAAGGAATTATCTGTGGATACTGTGACAAATAGCACCACAGCTAGAACACAAGGTAAATCAAAACTAGTTAGCTGTATTTTTGCGTCTTGCACATGATCTAAACTTTTATTCGATTAGCTATACAGAGATATTACAGAAGAATTCATTGTTGTTGTTCCAAATCGCTACCAACTGTGTATCCGGAGAGCTAGCATCTAACATTAGCGCAAGTCGATAAATAACCAAGGTCACTATTACTCGTCTCCGCTATGACACTGTTTTATTGCAATCATTTACAGTCAAGTTCTTCAAGCGCTTGTGTGCTTTAGTGTTTTTTGCACACGCCAGCAGTCTTGTACAGCAAAACAGAGCATCATAGGGAAGTAAATTCAGCGCCGCAGTGAACTAGCCTTCTTCATTAGCATTAGCCGAGTTAGCTTGCAGCAGTAGCACGCAGCTCGCGCGCACAATCGGGCGATGCGGAGCCAAATACGCCAAACCGTAACGATTATACATTGCACGATCACAACACGGGGCGACAGAAATTCACCACACGCAGGTCGGAGTGCATATATTACCTGGAAATCACGTTCTTCGTTGAATCTAGAAAATCTGTCGGCCATTTTCTGAAGGCAGCAGCTTCTCTCTGCTCGCTCCGTCTGTCCCTCTGACAGCAGCGAGCTCAGCACTCAGCCGCCTGCCACAGACCCACCTTCCCCCCGGAGACTGGACACGCGCTCAGTCACAGTCACAGACGGACTCATAGCTTTAGAAAACATGAGATCAATGCAAGCTTATATGAATATATCGTTTAACAATTAGCCTAATCACTGGCAAACCTCCACTTTTAAAATGCATGACTTTATTTTATACTTATATACATTATACATATAAACAATTAGCCTAATCACTGACAAATCTCCACTTTTAAAATGCATGACTTTATTTTATACTTATATACATTATATATATAAACAATTAGCCTAATCACTGATAAACCTCCACTTTTAAAATGCATAATTTTATTTTATACTTATATACATTATACATATAAACAATTAGCCTAATCACTGACAAACCTCCACTTTTAAAATGCATAGCTTTATTTTATACTTATATACATTATACATATAAACAATTAGCCTAATCACTGACAAACCTCCACTTTTAAAATGCATGACTTTATTTTATACTTATATACATTATACATATAAACAATTAGCCTAATTTACATAAATGGTTTTTATTCTGCACTTTTCTGGTTTTTATTCTGCGCTTTTCTCCTTTAATGTCAATTTTACGATGATTATTTATGTTTTGATTTGTTGTATTGTGATTTTAATGTCTTTCTTATTCTGTAAAGCACTTTGAATTACCTTGTGTACAAATTGTGCTATACAAATAAACTTGCCTTGCCTAATTACTGACAAATCTCCACTTTTAAAATGCATGCCTTTATTTTATACTTCACTATTATTATTCATTGTTTTATGTAATTGTTTATGCACCACATTGCCCAATCAAATTCCTTGTTTGTGGACACACCATAAACTTATTTCTGATTCTAATTCTTTTCCCCTGTACTTACAGCCTACTTATGAATCCTAACTGCAATCATATCTTGCCCCTATTTGTGAGGATTTTACCTAATGCAAGCTTCAATTTATGTATAAGCATTTCAACATCTCAGTCTTTATTACTTGTTGTCCCCCTTAGTTTTCAGTATCGTAAATTATACCTTATATTCCCCATATACCAACATTTTTCTGTGGTTTACGCTTGGATCTATTATGGATTTATGGCGCCATCCTGTGGTAGATCAGCGTAATGCGTAATCTGAAAAAGTGGATGTTGCGTTGGTGTTCTCCATATCTACCTAGTTTCATTATGGGGAATGGTTTATTTATCTGTAATTATTTTATGTAACGTTTTGAATAGTTAGATTTTAGTTTGTAATTTACGCGAAATAACGCCCAACTTCCTGTGTAACTTTTTTGTGGCGGATGCAGCCTTTGCGCACTTGCAGCTTTGACAGATGCGCCTCCAGCCGACGTCTTCTAATTGGGAGCTCGGTACATGGTGAGAAACTTCAATCTAAACCTAATATTAATCTGCATTTCAGCTAAAGATGTTTACGGGTCCGTGTGTTTTGGGTGATGTAATATATGGCTGCTTTTTTAGCGTGTTTTTTCGTGTGTTGTCAAAGATTGGTAAAGACGACGAGGTTTTTAGTTGGTGAAGAAATGGCGCTGCATGTTGCTATAAGAGGAAGTAGACTGTAGAGTGTAAGCGCTCCCAGAGCTGTTGTAAACACACTTTATCACAGTTTTTCTTATCTTCTTACACAAATAGTTTTAGGTGTGAAAGTTGATCATTGTATCTAAATCTAATCCATATTATAGATCTATCTGGTTTGCATACTATCTAAAGTTAAACAAGCAGAAGTGTGCACATTAAAGTTTGGTGTGTCTCATTACATTCATGCTCCTCTGTATTATTTGTGTTTTGCATTGTGGGGCAAGGTACTGTAATTATAGAAGTTGTTGCAATTCTGTTATTACATGCAACATTGGCAATCATTACCAAGCCCTAAGCTATAAGGAAGGGCGGGTAGAATAGACCAGTGGGTAATTGTGGGAAGAAAAAAAAGATCTTTATAATGTGCAATGTCGTTTTGCAGCCTTATATTTAATTATATTGAATGATATTTAATGATGATGTCTTAAAAGCTTTATTAACTGATAATAACTTACCAATGGTTCATGCTGCATGAAAGTAGCGGACCTTGTTGGCCACAAGTCAAAGTCTGTGTCTGCATTCACTTTACACCTGGCATCAGTCCATCTTTAAATAAGACCCTAGCTGCTCTGTCAGTCCCAATGTCCTTTCTACTTTGCACAAAGAAATACCTTTCTCTGTATTACAAACAGACACAGCGATCTTCCTCGCTCTCAAGAGAACTACATTTAATCCAGTGTTTCCCACTGAAAATTATTATTATTAAATTATGTATAGAGCAGTGTGTGCTTACAGTCCAACATATTTAATTAAGTCCAGTTACAGTTTTTGTAGCAGTCCAAAAGCCACATAAGAAAAAAAAAAAAAAAAAAAAAAAAAATTGGAAAGAGGCAGATGATGTTATGCTCAACACAGGAGGTCAATATGCTCTTGTCTAGTGGAACAAAAGATTCTATAGTTTATATTATTACATTGTAATGTTCTTCTGCATGTTCCTGTTTATGAAAAAGTCTATGTTGTAGCTGTCTGCAGGTTGAGTCCCCTCGCACAGCCCTTACTAAAGACATTGGAATTTCATTAATCTGTGTGGGTGTACGGCCGGAGTCGGCTCAATATAGCCCCATCTGAATGTGCAGCTTGGAGTTTGTGTGTTTAGGTGTGACAGCGAGTAGGGATGGGACAAGATCTCGAGCCACAAGATCCTACAAGACAAAATGGATGCACACATGAGAAAAATTAGAGATTTTTCCCCCCATGTGTTTACATTTTAATTGGACAAAAAAGGGGTTAACTGCTGGTGAGTTAGACTTCCTGAGAAGCTGTAGTCCCAAAAAGCAGTGCTCCAATGACAGCATAAATATTAAAACAAATAAATACAAAGAAGTGAGACCAAAACGGGGAACTGAACCGGACAATTTATTTATTATGAAAAACGCCAAACTCTTGTGTCATTCTTGTGGACCTAATCTCGTGTCTCATTTCATCTTGTGGAAATTGTGTCTCATCGCACTTCTAACAGCAAGTAACTACACATGTAATAGTAATACTCCCATTTACTTTACTGTTCAATTAACCGAGCAATTTGAATAACAACACTGCTAAATAAGAAATCAGGAAACAGACTTCCGTACCTATAAATTGTTAATATTTCATTAAATAACATTATGTATGATCTAAAATGGTATAGTGTTACAAGTTTGATATTTACTTGGGGACAATTGGGCTAATTTGTGATAATGAAAAATACTATACAATAAGTCATTAAAATCAATATTAACTCATATTTTTTTACATTTAGTTAAATGTTGAAACCGTGTTACTTAAAATTAGCAAAATGTTTTTTACATAGTTGCATCTGATATTCACATGTTTATCACAGTACGTCAGTCCTATGGAAATGAGTTAAAACCATGCCTGGAAATGGGTGATTTGTTTACTGCAGTGGGTGTGCTGTGGCATATTGTCAAACACAGACTTTAAACTATCAGCCCCGAAAGGTCATAAACTCTGTATAACATCAATGGTAAAGGTTGCGCATAAGGTTAGGTTAATCTTAACCTAACCCTAATGTCAGCACTTACTTTTTTCTTCAAGGTCAAGCGTTCCAATCTTTTAAGTCTCTCTCTAAAAATAACAAGTTATATTTTTGCAATCCTTGAGAAATATGCATAAACAATGACTGTAAATGTTTAGTTTGTGGTTTAAGTGAAATGTATCTATACCTCACCTGCTGGTTAATCACTGATACCGGAACATTTAATACCAGATCACATGACTGCATAAGGCTAAGGACCAGCCGTATCAAAACTGACACGGGAAAGAGGCTTTTAGCTGTATTGCTTCACAAAAATGGAACACACTCAAAAGAAAAGCAAAGCTGGATACTGTGGTGACCCTTTATAAATAAAGATAAAAGAAAAAAAAACAGAAAAAGTAGCAAAATTAACATGTAATGGAGTCTGTAAAATTAACCATAGAAGTATTTTTATGAACCTGCATTGCGGCTTTTCATTTTCCTGATATAAATTATATAATCAAGCTTTTGCATTACCTGGTTTAAAACTACTATTACATTTCAATACAATCTCGTAAACAATAATAACAACACCTCTACTGATAATAATAAACTATTACTATTATTGCAAATCAAACTTAACTATATACACACACGCACAGCATACTTTTGACCTTTGACCTTTAATATCCATCTACCTTTCAGCTAATGTAACAAAATCAGTGCTTATTTGAATATATTTTGATGGAAAACCAAAAGCTATCCGGTCTTATTCGAGAGAGGGAGGGAGGATGAGGGGGAAGTGGAGATGCATTTCCCATAAGTCATTGTCAAACAGCTCCTCCCTGATTGGCTCGATGCCCATATCAAACACACACACACACACACACAGCAGTAACTAACCACTGAGCCAGGAAGTTATACAGCAGAGAAGCAGGTCGAGGAAAAGAGCAGCACAACACCTTCGTTTTACAAATGTAGACTTTCCAAACGTAATAGACGAGGCTAAAGGAACTGGATGGACGTAAAAAGGCAACATGCGTAGCCTGTGTGGTAAGCTACAGAACCAAAATGCTAATGTTATAATTGTATGCTTCCTTTTCACATTTTAGTTCAACTGGAGTGAGGTGTCAAAATATCTGTTTGCAAGAGGTGTTGATAAAGCCTGGCGTTTTATAGCACAGTAATAGCATGGCAACTTAAAGCTACTATTGGTAATAAGATTGGACAACCCAGCTCTTTGCATTCTCACATATCACTAGGCCTGTCATGATAACAAATATTAAAGCACTTTGTATTGCTACAGAAGAATATCACGATAAACTATAACACTGAAACTGACTATGCCACTGACACAATAGCAATAAAACAGGATATTTCTAATAAGACATTTTTAAATACAGTATCATTAAAAAGCACAAGCTACAGCAAAAAGCAAAAAAAAAAATTGCAGAAATTAGTCTTGGAAGTTACTTTTTCATCCCTCTACAGCTCAAATCTTCCAGCATTACATAAAAAATACCAAAAACCTCCGCACTATTGCAACAAAAATATGCACATGATGAATACTGAGCCCCAAAATATAGAGTTCTAGCTACATATATTGAACGATAAGTGGATATAGTAATTATAGTGACAGGTCTACACATCACCACTAGATGCTGTCTGTGTTACTGCTGTCTGGTAGTGTGCCAGTTTGGGAATGACATAATAACAGAGACCAGAGGGGAGTATCTAGGACTAGCTTAAAGTGTAATTATGCAAAATAGGGCATTTATTCTTCATTATTTCATGGTATTATAATTAATCCTATTATGTAAAGACTAAACTGGCAGGAAACATGGTTGCTATTTTTTATACGGGGACAGAGCTGCATTAATCCTTTGTTACCCATAGGCCCGTCACGATTACTATAATTACTATATCGACTTATTGTTTTATATATGAAAGCTGGAACAATATTTTTATGGGGTCAGTATTTATCGTGCGTGCATTTTCTTTGCACTGCTCAGAAATGTTTGGTTATTTTTTGACTATGATAAGATTTAAGCCATATAAGGTTGAATTATTAACTTCTGTGACTCATTACAGACGCAAACTAAGCACTGAAGAGTTTCATTCTGCTGTTTATTTATTGCAGCTCTTGATTTTTTAACAGTATTGTAGATTTAGAATAGTTTTTGTGGTTTAAATCTGCTTGGGTTGCTGTGTCAGTGGCATAAGTTACTTTCAATATTATCGTATATCGTCTATATTTACTTTACAGCAATATATCGCACTTTGAAATGTGTTATCGTGACAGGCCTAGTTATATGCTATTCACTTGTACCTTACCTTGCTATTCCTATGCTAAGAGTAAAGTACAGTTGTTTTATCTCTGAACCTTATAGTGCAAATAAAAAAAACACTGAGCTATTCCTTGCTGTCATGTGGTTTCTGATTTGCAGGCGTAATAATCTTGCTGTGAGCTCGTTAAACTTTAACTTGCAGACGAACACATATCAAGAACATGTGTAAGGGGATCGGGAAAGCCGGGAGGAAGTGGTGGTCATATGTCAAACTGATGCAACCGACTGTAAATGTTAGAGCCGCACTCAAATGTTTTGGGGGACGCCTAACTTCTGTATTTTATTACCTGTCAGAAAAAAAGAGGTTGTTGAGTGTGTGTAACCGCCGCTTTTGCAACTGTCATAACAACGCCATGGTTCAGTTTCCTGTCTGCAGCACAACGCGGAGTTTCACATGAAGTTGGGCTTAACACCAAACACATGAATAAGTTAACTATTACCAAATGGAAGGATTAGAAAGATAAAAGTGTGCGTTGTCGGTTTATTTGGAAATGTAGCCGAACAGTTGTAGTTGCAGCGGCTGTGTTTATGTGTACACCAAAAATCTGATCATTATCTGATTTCTGGAGTTATCAGATTATGGAAATGTCATAAAGGCAAAGTAAGGCCAGTTTATTTGTATAGCACAATTCGTACCAAAGCGATTCAAAGTGCTTTACAGAATAAGAAAAACATTAAAATCACAATACAACAAATCAAAACATAAATAATCATCATAAAATTAACACTAAAAGAGAAGAGTGCAGAATAAAAACCTTTCAGTCAAATGCACAGCTGAACAGATCCGTTTTCCGTTTCACATCTTCAGGAAGACTGTTCCAGGTTTTAGCTGCATAAACATTACATAAAAGTTACATCACATGAGTTATCTAATCTGCGAATCTGTTAAAGATTGAAACTCATATTTTTATTTGTATCATTATTATTATTATATATTTTTTTATCCATTTCCGACAACAAGTTACATAGTAGGTGTACCAGACACCATTAGCTGTGCATTTTCTTCAACAATAACCCCAACAAACAAACAGAAAACACAAACAAACACAAACAAACAACATCCGACAATGCAAAGACAGATAAACAGTGACAAAAAAAGACAAATGTTCTCAAAATTCAAAAATAAATTATAGACAACTATGGCAAGGCAAGTTTATTTGTACAGCACAATTTGTACACAAAGTAATTCAAAGTGTTTTACGGAATAAGAAAGACATTAAAATCACAATACAACAAATCAAAACCTAAAAAACATATTTCAGAAATGACTGCCAACTGTTATTTTAAATTAATTATACCTTGTCTTCCAAATACAACAGTTACACTAAAATACATTGATTAACTGACGCATCACCAGATTTCTTTTGTGTGTGACCTTATGCCAAAAATCAGATCTAATTATTGGGTTATTATATGATTATATATTATTATCTTGTTAGCTGACTTTGACTGGTCATGTGACTGTACCCACTGGGGCGTAGTATTATAAAAAAAAAAAAAAATAGTAGTAGCTAAAATTACTATATCAACTTATTGTTCAATATACAAAGTTGGATCAATATATTTTGAGGCTCAGTATTTATCGTGTACAGTTTCTTTGCAGTATTGGGGATATTTTTGCCATTTGTATGTAATAACAATGGAGAAGTTGCTTTTTTCTGCACATTCTGGTGATATAACGGCGATTCTCTCTTTTGGTGATTCTCTCTGTTGGTGATTCTCTCTCTTCACAATTCTCTCTGTTGACGATTCTCTCTGTTGGCGATTCTCTGTTGACGATTCTCTCTGTCGACGGTTCTCTCTGTCGGCGATTCTCTGTCGACGGTTCTCTCTGATTCTCTCTGTCGGCGATTCTGTTGGTGATTCTCTGTCTGCGATTTTTTCTGTCTGCGATTTTCTCTGTCTGCGATTCTCTCTGTCTACGTTTCTCTCTGTCACCGATTCTCTCTGTCGGCTATTCTCTCTGTCGGCTATTCTCTCTGTCGGCTATTCCCTCTGTTGGCGAGTCTCTCTGTCAGTGATTCTCTCTGTCGACGATTCTCTCTGTCGGCGATTTTCTCTGTTGCCGATTCTCTCTGTCGCCAATTCCCTCCGTTGGCGAGTCTCTCTGTCGCTGATTCTCTCTGTCGCTGATTTTCTCTGTCGGCGATTCTCTCTGTCGGCAATTCTCTCTGTCGGCGTTTCTCTCTGTTGATGATTCTCTCTGTCGACGATTCTCTCTGTCTCTGTTGATTCTCACAATTATTAAAAATGTTCCATGAAAGATTATTCTCTACCCTTTTTATCACGATAAACAATATTATGTCCCGTTACTGTCTGATCCCTTGTAGCTATATATCGTGCCTCAAAGTGTGTTATCGTGACAGGTCTATTTGTTCGCTGTATAATACAAAACAATGATATTTAAAAAGTGAGTGGATGCAGTCAGTTCTTTTTGGTCAGAATCAGGAAACAAAGTTCAGTGTGTCTGCTGCTCTACTTCCTTATCAAGCGTTTCTGTCCGGGATGATGACATGCGATGCAACACTGAAACTGCAGCGCTGCATATTTTTCACTGTTGTACAATGTAGAGGAACGTACAACCTGAAACCCATCACTGTATCTCTATGAAAAAGTGAGTTGGCCATCACTGTCTGTTAGAAGAGAACAGCGCTGTTTGAAATGTATCTATAAGGGACTAATCACTGATACCGGAACATTTAATACCAAATCACATGACTGAATAAGGCTAAGGACGAGCCGCAACAAAACTGAGACAGGAAAGAGGGATTTTAGATGTTTTGCTTCACAAAAATGGAACACACTCCAAGAAAAAGCAAAACTGGATACTTTGGTGACACAATCGCAATTTAATAATTTGGTAACAAACTTTTATACTCGCACCTGCTCCTGTTTTTAATGTTTACTTGTTTGTTTTTTGTTTGCCCATGAAAAAAGAGCTCAAGTTCTCGCATTGGTTTCGACTGTATAAATAAAGATAAAGAAATAAATACATAAAACTACTCATAACTAGGAGTGGGCGATATTGACAAAAATGACGTCTGTATGACTGATGAATGTTCAGATGATATTTTCACAATACATCAGAAATATGTAAAAATGTGTCTGTAATTATCTTGGTTGTGGTTCAAGAAAAGAAGAAGTTCAAGGAAATTACACTGAAAATTATGTTATATTATATTATATTTAGATATAGTAGGTGTACCAGACGCTAATAACTGTGCATTTTTTCAACAATAACCCCAACAAACAAATAAACAAACAAAAAACACAGACAAACAACATCAGACAATGCAAAGACAGACAAATAGTGAGAAAAAAGAGGAACTACTAACTACTACTCACAACTGCAACTACTCATAACTAGGAGTGGGCGATAGTGACAAAGATGATGTCTGTATGACTGATGGATGTTCAGATGATGTTCTCACAATTCATCAGAAATATGTAAAAATGTGTCTGTAATTATCTTGGTTGTGGTTCAAGAAAAGAAGAAGTTTAAGGAAATCCAAAATTATGTTATATATTAAGGCATGTGACGAAATTGAAACTCAGTGGCATTAAGAAGAAGAATAAGTTTAGGGAAATGTGAAATTATATTATATTATATATTAAGGCATGGGACGAACTTGAACTTTAGTGTCATTATCACGCCGTTATCATGGCCAAAATAATTGCGATAAACGATTATATCCCGATAATTATTAAAACTGCTGACTGTTTAAAAATCTTATGGATAAGAATAACGATAATTTTAATATTATGAATAAGTTCCAAGCTGTTATAACGTTGTACTTTGTTATAAGTAAAAACAACAATAATCTAGAAGAGATCATCATGGAGAAGTTGTTTTTTTTCTGCACGTTCTGGTGATATAACGGTGATTATCTCTATTGGCGATTCACACGATTATATAAAAGTCCCATGAATGGTTATTGTCAGACAGTTTAAAAATGTTATGGATATGAATAATTATAATATTATGAATAAGTTCCATATTTAAACAACTTTTATGCAAGTTAACAGTGAAAACAACTACGATCTAGCGGATAAGATTATGGATAAGTAGGTTTTTTATCACGATAAACGGTAATATTGTTTATTGCCCCTTCCCTAATTATATTATAAAGACCAGAAATATAACTTTAAAGTCTTATTTGAAAGATATCAGCGCAAGTTTGTTATATTATCATTACGTTTTGGGTTTTTTTAATCTGCTTTTTTTAAACAGTAAAAGAAAAATAAAATCTGTCAACTGGACAAAAAGTTGTAGGAGTGAAGACGTTTCGCTGCTCATCCAAGCCGCTTCTTCAGTTCTGGGGATATTGACAAACATTACTTCTGTATTACTGATGAATATTCAGATGATATTTTCGCACTACATCAGAAGTATGTAAAAATGTGTCCGTAACTGCAAGGAGTTGATCTCGTGTATTTCTCGTCTTCCAGGTCCAATAGATGAAATGGCGGTGAGGCAGAGGATTTTCAACTCCACGTCCCCCTTCTCTGGGACGTCCCAGGTGGAGCTGAAGGGGCCGTTCCCGGTCTGCACAGCTTCAGAGCAGGACACAGAGGACGAGGATGAAGATGGAAACAACAACAAACTGAACCTGATCAGCCCTTTACTGAGAAAACTGTGGACGTATGGCACCGCAGAGCAGATCGGAGAGGGGCCGCTAAAGACCTCCAGCTTCATTGCTCAGGCTGAATGTAAGAGTTATTTTTTATTTGGGGCTTAGTTAACAATTTAAAATATCTAATTGTGTTTTTTCTGACAAGCTTAGCAATTTATGTAATAATAATAATAGGATTCTGCATAATTGGATTTGCAAATTGTGTCCATCCAAATTGTGATTTCGATTCCTTTGCGATTAATCTTGCAGCCGTAATCTGATCTTAATTAACTAGTTAACGATGTTCTGATAGATACAGTAGTATGTTGGGTCAAACCATATTTTTGTTTCTGCAGGTGAAACACAGGACTCGCAAGTTTTCAGTCCATCCTATTCCAAATGCTATGTTCCATCCCCAAACTGCTTCTCCAGTAGGTAAGTGGCAGTTTTATCATTGTCTCTACATATCGCCCGCCTCATAGCATAACCTAAGTGAGTTTTCTGTCTCATTCTACTACTGAGACTCTGTCCTTGGCCAATCAGAAAGCCCCAGTCATCTTATTGACATAGGCAGTTTTTTGTATCCTCAAAAACCTTGAAAAATGACTTGGGGAATTATTCTATAAGTCTAACGATATTGATACTGCTTCTACAGTAGATTAATGTATATTTTCTGTGTTAAATTTAGCCATTCGTCTGAGCCAAACAATGTAGCCTCCCCAGCTCCTGCATCCATCCAGCATCTGAGCAGCTCCTCACCTCAAAACAACAGCAGAAAGAAAACCCGCAAGAAGCAGAAGCGCAAAGGCAAGAAGAAAACAGAGAAGAAGAGAGTAGAGCGACATCGTCAGCGGGTGCCGTCTGGAGTCCCCGAACAAGAGAGTGGGAGCTCTCTGCTGTGGATGCAGGTACAAAACAACACATGTAACTTAAATTGTCCAGGACTTGATCCTTCAAATCACTTCATGGAATAGTTTAGATCAGTGGTTCTCAAACTTTTCACATAAAAGTATATCCCAAGAAAATATTCAGCTCTCCAAATACCACCAGAACCAAAACCAGCTTTAAAACAGGACAGTTCAAACAAGGCCTTGAGTAATTCTAACCAAGTCTAACCAGAAAGAGGCTAAAAATTAAAGTAATGGTGGTACACGAGCTCCTCTGCTGTTCTTGTACACATACCACAGTTTGAGAACCACCAGTTTACTTATACTTTAGAAATATTGAAACAGTGCACTTTTATTATACTATGGCTTACACTGTGGACTTATATACTTTTCTGCTTGTAGGAAGAGTCCTTCTCTGGCTGCAGAAGTGGTCTCGGCGGCTCTTGTTGTAGTAGTGTTGAGTGCTCGGAGGTGCAGAGCCCACAGTCTTTTTACAGTAAACCTGTGTACAACATAAGCTCGGCTGTTCCCTGGACCACACCTGGCCCCGCCTGTGGATTCCTGGGGTCTTATGGACAGGAGAGCGACTCGGACTCCTCCAGCAGCATTGGAGACTGCTCATTAGCTTTAGCCGGCCTCAGGGGCAGCGTTAGCCAAGGAGACCCCTGCTTCGCTGGACCCTTCTTCAAAGATTTAGAGCAGGACGTAAGAGAACAAGAAGAAGAGCTGTCCACATTTTACTCAGACACAAATGAGGGATTGATATTTTACAAAGAGGTAGGCAGCCACTCAAACGTGTGTGTCAATGTTACCTTCAAAAATAAATCTTACAAATGTTTTTACCTCTGATCTTGTAGGAAATACAGCCCGTAGACTCTGAGTACAGAGAGGGGAGGGAGTACATCTTCACAGACTTCATCAAAGAAGGCTCCTATGGGGAGGTTCACACTGCAAAAGATGTGAACACAGGTTTCACATTCGCTGCAAAAAAGGTAAAAAAGTCTTTCCTTCTTCACTTACAATAATTACTCTACAGATATTGGTCATTCTTAATAAATATGTTGTATTATATTTGTAGATTGCTCTGAAGCAGTTCAACAGTGAGGAGGTGGGTGCGTGGAGTGCCCTCAAATCCTCTCGTGTGGTGGAGCTGTTTGGAGTGGTCAGAGAAGGGCCCAGTGTCGTCCTTTTCATGGATCATAAAGCTGGTAAACACATTGTCAAAACAAGTTTATATTACGTAACAAAACTTTCAGATCAGTGTGTGTGTAAATGTATCTTACCATTCCTATTTTCCCCTAGGTCTGTTGTCTAAATGCTTGATTTGTGTAACATCATAATAATTGCTTCTTCAGGCTCTTTGGGGCAGCTGATATCGGAGAGGGGACGACTTCCTGAGGATCTAAGTCTCCACTACCAGTGTCAAGTCTTCACAGGTTTAGAGTATTTAGTGAAGAAAAGAGTTGCCCATCTGGACATAAAAGGTGTGTTTTAAAGACTTTTTACTTTTGTTTTCATCTTTCTTTTACCATAACTCTACAGCATTAGGGAAAAAACAAATGTGGAGTAATATCACCATAGTATTGTAGCG
>KN485478.1:1008-22579 GCA_000787095.1 Periophthalmodon schlosseri | reverse complement strand
GCCCTTTGTATGAAAGTGTCTGTCGGGCCGATGGTTTCTGTACCCGGGTGTGAGACTTTGTGTGAGATGGGTGTGAGACTTCGTGTGAGATGTTGATGTTCAGTAGGTCCAAAATGTGTGTGGCCATGGCTTTACACCAGGAGGGTCCGTGGCTTTGAACCGGCAACCTTGTGCATAATACAGGTATGGTGTAATTGACTTTTTTGCACGTTTTGAGGCCTACAATTACTTCCTCAAGTTTTATACCAATCGGACAATGTTGTGTCTTTTATGTGTACTACAGGGGGCGCTATAGAGGCTACTGGCCACGTACTCATTACTCTGCTGTATTCAAAGTTTTATTCTGCATCAGTGGTTAAAATGGTAGGTCTTTAGGCTGATGCATTTGGCCGTGAGTAGGTATCAAAGAAAGAGGAAATGAATTCATATTTTCATGGCGTACTACACAAAAACCATAAGGAATATCTCCAAAACGTGGATGATTATGGATTTTCAACATCTGGAAAAAGAAACCGAGCAAGGACAATGTCCCTCGCGTGAGTGGCGAGGGACAAAAAGGATGAGGCATGATCATTACCACCTTCAAAATGGATGACTGGACACACTATGTAATTTTTCTGGTGGTTTTTCGTCATGCTTGTCTCCACGAGGATCTGATTACCATACACGGAATGTTCAATAAAATGGCATTAAACTTGTTGCTCTACATGCAGACAATACCAGGCCAAGGTACAGGTCAGATCTGTGGAGCGCTGACCCGGCTCACGGTAAGAATGTGTGTTTTTCAAGGTAATTTTGAGCAATAAAAACGCATGTAATTCAATAAATGCAAGGTTGGAAAGTTTATTGCTACACTGAGAAACTATTCAGGCAACATCTCCATGGAGACAGTACAGTGACGACCCCTCCCTCACGGAAAGTTACATAGTGCACCTTTAAAATATGAATACTTAATGTCAGTGTATCATTGTAGGCAAATGTATCCTCTACATTTGACCTATTCTTGTACACCACTTTACCCATATCAAAATATTAGGCTATAGTAATGAGAAGTTAAGTAGTTAAGATCACAAACTGAAGAAGAAGAAGAAGGCGCCTGATTTGTCTGTTAATAATGCTCATATCTTTATTTACGGACACACTAGTGAAATATAAACACCAGGATCATGTAGAGCGGGTTAATATGAACATTTAAAGACCAAAATGACGAGCCTGACAGTGGTAGTTAGCGAGAGAGAGGCGACGGTTTTTCAATAGAAAGTGAATTGAAGCCAGAGCCGATGGAGCCGATGGAGCCGGAATCGCGCCCACGCTCACTTCCTATTTGGAAGGCAGTGGCTAGCGGGTTAGCTACATCCATTTATGTATGCGGTGTATGGTTAAGACACACTTTACTGTCCCTGAATGAAATTTATCCTCTACATTTTACCCATCCTTCAACGGCGCTAGGCCAACCTGTCAGGAGAAGTGGTAGTGTAAGAATCGCTCACTGTCCTTGGCAAACACTTTTGGATGAAGCTCTATCCAATTCACCATAGCTCTAATACATTACAGTTACAAGTAAATTTAAGGCCGGGAAGATAATGTGATTTACTACCTTCATACTTAAGGACCCAACAACAACAACAACAACAACAACTGAAGCGTCTTTCTGTTTATAATCCATCTCTCTACATGCTTTAGTGTCTCAACATGCAGCTCACATAAATCATAAATCATTTGAAAACAAGTGTCTGAGTAGGCAGACTGTAACTCATCCTGTCATGTACAAATGGTATGGCATAAAATGGGTAGTATGCAAGAAACTCATTTGTTAATATCGGCTTGTCTTGTTTTGCAATAAATAAGCGGGTAATTTACATGCGATCATGAAATCAGGCTGTCATGAAACGTTTAACCGTACCTGGCTGAGTGAAATTACTTGCGCAAAATGAAAGTAGTAAACTAAGCAATGGGGATAGATGACAGATGTGTGGTTGCTTAAGACAGTAAGGACGCGTAATATATAAACGGTAAATGGTACAGCGCCACTTTCAAGTCACTCAAAGCGCTTTACGTCGAGAAAATGCTTACCCACTCACACAACGACAGCGTTCATCTGCGGGAGCTGGAATCGCGCCGCCAACCTGTGGGTTAGCGGATCTGACCGCTCAACCGATGGTGTTTTTACTTCGAGAGCGGGATTCGAACCGCCAACCTCTGATCAGTGGACAAACACTCTACCAACGCAGCTGCTGTCGCCCCAAATCGCAAACACAGTGAAATAGCAATTCATAAAGACTACATTTATTTAAATAGTCGTCTTCTACAAAGAACCAAATATCCTGTCTTTTTATAGAAAAATCTTATAGTTTAGGCTTCTACAAACATTGTGAAATTCATGCGATTCTTGTCATAATGTGTGATTTCACATTTCTGTCTTCTCTCAAATGTCAATGCTCCTGGAGTTATTTACAATGTGGAGTCGGAACAGAATCCTACTTTTTAAACATATCTTGCAATCATAATTTCGGTATTTGTCAGAAAAATCGAGTGTTCCGCTCTAATTCAAAAGTAAATTTACGTCAATATGTGATCATGTTTAGATTAATTAAGACATATGTACAATGTCTGGAATATGGATGTCTCGTGACCTCCCTTTAACCTGTATTGACTGCGATGACCTGGGTGACCTATCAGGACCTTCACTCCTTTGGGGCTGTTCTTTCCAGGGGACTCCACTGGGAAGCATCTTGTTTTGGCATCTTCTGTCTATTTATTCAAGGTTTGTCCTGCATTCACTCTGGTCGTGGTTTAGTCCTGAGTTAAGTTCCAGTTTTGAAGTTATACTTGCGTGGACCTTTTATATTTGCTGTTCCCCATTTGTTTATAATGGTCACATTTTTATGTCACATTTTTCACCTTCTACTCACTCAAAGCTCTTTACATCGAGGAACCACTCACCCATTCACACACACATTCACACACCAGTGTACGCAGACACTGGGGGCGAGGTGAGTTAAGTGTCTTGCCCAAGGGCCGCTCTACCAGTGGTGTTTGTCGAGAGCAGGATTTGAACCGGCAACCTCTGGATCAGTTTGGATTTTTATATTGATACTGCTCTTGACAGTAGCTCTACCGACTGTCCGCTTAGTAGTTCAGCAGCCACCCCCAAACCCGAAGCTTGGCTGTTCAATCCCATCTGCGAACAGTTGCATACACTTTTATTGTGTCCTTGGGCAAGAAACCTGCAAATTGAATGAAAAATACATAGAATCTTCAATTAACTTTGAACATCACAGCTGTATATAAGACTGTTGTTTATTCTTGCCGTATTACGCACATAATAGTATCACTACGCATAAAAAAATCAGTTACTATGTAAACCTATACCACATTCTCTTACTCTAATTGTTTTCAGTTTAAACAAAGGTTAGGCTAAGCAAATTCAAAATGAAAGAATGTTTACAGATAGACATTTTGCAATTAACAGACTAACATTAAACCAACAGGTGCAAGCAACGAAAACTGTTAACAAGACACACTGTACTCTGCCTCGGATGCCTGCGAAACACGCCTCATTATCGGTGCCCGAAGTGAACGTAGTCGTCACTTGATTAATATGTAAATGAAACAAATTGCACGCTCCCTTCTGTACTGTAATTGCATGAGCATGGGACGGTCTATTTTAATAAAAAACATATTGGAAGGCTAATTGAAAAGCATGATTTTTCCTGTCTCTCCAACTGTGGCATTGTGAAGCTCCCAGCGTGTGCTTAAGAGTGAATCAATGCAGCCGCCGCCCACCCGGTAGTTTATGTGCTAGTCCTCTGACATGTATTCGATTGGGTAAAAGTGGGATTGTAAAGCTGAAGCGCTGGCCGATATATTTCTTTCAAAGATACACCCATTTACATGTGGCGCCCGACGGAGAGCTACATTTAAAATTGACTGATTGAAATTTTAACAAGTGGGCGACTGGAGTCTTTAGACGCTGTTGTGGTGCTCAGCGGTTGCCTGTGATCAAATTGAAAGTATGGATCTACAGCCCGGACATGTAAGGCCAGGAGCGAATAAAATATGTGATGACACTAATGCTGATACAAATATACTTCCTATAGATCATTGGTTCTAAAAATGAGTTTCAGTTTTAAAAGTCCCGTATTTTCCGATCTATGTTATAATGTTGTTTCCTCATCACAAAGATTCCCCGAGTTGTGTTTTGTTTAATTCACACATGTTCACACAACACACAAATCCTGCATATTTAGACTGAGTTATTTTCTCTGACTGAAAACAGTCTCTTCCACCTTGTGATGTCATATGGTAATACAGGGAGTGCTCCACTGTGTTTTTAGACTCCATACTGTTAAGGGTTGGCAGTTTTGGACTCAAAAACTATAGAGTTTAAAAATAATACAGTTTATTGTCCCAAGGCCAGGAGGATTGGAGGGTTTCCAGTAGAGGTAGCCCCCAGCTGAAATCTGGGAGTGTTCACCGCAGGAGCTATAGGGACACAGGAGACGAAGGTAAGTATCAAAATCACAGCTGACTGAAAACTCACTGTCTAGTTGACTTTACAGTTTGGAGATGTAGAATGACTAATAAGGCAGGGTTACTCAAACGTGTGAATGAAACAAAACACAACTCCAGGTATGTTTTTGATGAGGTAACAACATTATAACATGGCTTAAAGCTCACAAGAGTCAATTTTGCGTAATATAGGACCTTTAAGTTTATTTGTCACATACACATGCACACAATACGATATGTAGTGAAATTCTTACCTTCTAGCAACACAGCAAAACATACAGTAAATACATTAAATACACAGGAGGAGGATAGTGTTAAGAGTGAGCCTGGTTTAACAGTCTTATGGCCTTGGGGTAGAAGTTCCTCCTAATCCTCTCAGTTTTAGCCCTGAGAAGATGATATTTTTCATTCTAAGTACCACCTAAGGAGATATAAAGACTTCACGTACCACCAAATATAAATCATGTCTGAAGCAGGACTATTTTATTACCAACGTTTTTTTGTCAGTCTGCCCCAGGGCTGTTGTGGCGTCAAGCGAAGGGGGGGAGAGGGGGATAACCTCCAAAGGTGTGGAGAACAAATGAATAACGATTGCCTGGCAAATCTAGAGTGTATCTCTCTGTACTTTTTAAACAGATTGATATCAGTCTGGTCCCCACATCCTCCGTTGCGTCTCAGTCCTGGTCAAACATGATCGTGCAATCAGTTTTTTCAGCCCCATGATATTTTTTTTCTTTATTTTTTTTCCGATGCAGATGGACCACGCGTGTCCCTGATTCGCCAATCCTCCTGTCAATCACGCCCATTTGAAAGTGGGAAGATTCACCAGTGACCAGACTCACATCTTCGTAAAGTACTGAAGTGTGTGAAGAAGTGTTTTGGATCCCAGGCAAGAATAATGGAAGTAATATAAACCAAATCTGTTGAAATGGTTTACCAATATTTTGAGTTCACGTATCATGAAAGCAACCAAGTTAAATTACCTAAAAAAAACGCAACTGTCAAATAAAAAAATTTACACATATGATTACGGCCTCCAAATGTACATTTTGGCTCCAGATTTTAAAAATATCTATATCTTTATTACAGACAAACTCTGACTATCATTAAACCAATATATTGAATCATATTTTTAACAATTCGATATACAGTGTGCAGTTGTAAATGACTTGTATTTCATTACTTACTAAAAACCAGATTTTGAACTCTTTAACCTCTGAAAAAATAACTTGTTTTTTCTCCATGAGGGCGCAAATCCATCAGTTGGACATGCACAGCTGGAGCTTTTCTAAGTCCTTGGAAATGGGCTTATTTTGAGTCTCTGGTCTGAAGGCACTGGTGCATTATGGGTGAATATGACTTATGTGGTCACTGCTGTTTGGTCCCCGTGTCTCCCAGTTTCACGCAGTCTTCTCCAAATCCACTCTTACCAGTGCAGACCCCTAACTCTATGGTTTTTTGTGTATTATTTTCGGCACAACCATTGAGGTGTTGTTTTAATTGGCTGTGATGGATGACGATGTCTACTGTGGTCCGGCGTAATGTGCCCAAAGTCTCTAAATGTGTCATCAGAATTACCATAACTCCGTTGTCATGGCCTGGTGCTGGTGACTTTGTTGGCAGGTTTTTACAGGGAGAATATAAACGCGAGCCAATACCAGCAGAGCGGGCGCGTGACTTTGGACAACAACGTTCTCATAATGAGTCGTCTCATTAAAGTGTGCCGCACATTGAAGCAACATGTATTGATCAATTGGGTTATTTCAGACAGGTAAGTAAACATGAGTAACATGGCTGCGTGTGACGAAGGCTTGGACCCTGAGTTACGCTAAACAGGGATGTTCTGGAGATGGACTAAATGGTGAAATCCATACTGATACATACTTTGTCTGTGTTATTGTTTTATGTAAGTTTGGTTGTTTTATGTTTAAGCCCTGTTCAAGCCCTTATTTTATTACTGTTATTATTATTTTTAATTTTAATAGATTCTTTTTCCAGACCAAGGTTCCAAGGTTTAGTTTGTTTTCACCCCTGACATTTTCGACTGCTCACTGCTCTTCCTCAGAGTGGTCACGTGATGTTGCTGTGACGTGTCCAGTCATCTGATTTAAAGAGGTTTAGGCGCTGTCTTCCTACCGGTGGGGTCAGGACAGCGCCATCTGCAGTCCGACTTCTTCAGGACAGTATCCCAGCAGGTGTGTGAGAGGAAAAAGGCCCCCTCGTCCCGGTTTAAAGTCCCGTGGGCACGTTTCCGTATTTCGATTGCCTCCTTAATCCAGTGATGATCTTTGTTGTTGTCCTCTGTCCCAATGACGTTTGCTCCGTCCCAGTCCATAATGTGGTTCTCTCTTTTGCAGTGATCCAAAATGGCCGATTTGAGTTGCTCCTGTTCCACTTTGTGTTTTGTTGTCTTGTGCACACCTTCACTGTTTCCTTCTCACATTCTGTCCTATGTTCCTTCTTCCGTGTACTGAAAGCCCTCCCTGTTTCCCCAATTTATGTTTTATTGCAAGACATGCAGGGTTTTCCGTATATGACGTTACATTTGTGCTCCGGTTCTATTTTGTCTTTTGGGTGGACGAGTAGTTGCCTGAGTTTTCTGTTGGGTTTTACTGGAGTCTTCATATTGTGTTTGTTCAAGCCCTGCTCAAATTAACTATTTTGTGAAGCCCTGGGACTCGACTGATGTTGTAATATTTGGCAATACAAAAATAATTTGAACTGAAAACTTAATTATTATCAAATATCAACTTGCAACTTGCAATAATAGTTAGTGTATAGTGGGAATAACTGTATTTTCTGATTTAAAGCTTGACTCTCGATACACACTTTTGTAACTTTTCCACCTACGTGTCGCCATGGAGGTGTCATTGCTTCCCTGAAACGTTCCACAGTATCGCGTTAAACTTATCTATCTCCAAGGAGACAAGCAGGTGATGCCAGTAGGCCAAGTTGCAGGTCGGATCCGTGGAGAGGCAAGCCTGCTCACAGTAAGAATGTATGTTTTTGAATGTTTCAGGCAATAACAACAACTATAATTGAGTAAACGCAAGTAAATAAATTGAATGTAATATGGTGGAGCAGGTAGTGAATATGTTACATTTTATAAAATTTTGAAAGCTCTTCCTTGCACTTTGAAAACGTCTAACATACAGAGAAATTAAGTGAGCAAAATCCATTATATCTGATCACATTCACAATTACAATAGATCCTCAAGTGCCACGGGAATAGGATTAGATGTAAGATTTCTGAAGGGCCCGCAGTGTTAAAATCTCAAACGATTCAAATCATATCAAATGATTCAAAAGAGCATTCAAAATGGCTCTTCACTTATCAAGTCAAAAGCATCATATTTACTGAGTGATTGTGATCTCATATGATTAGCTATCGCCTAATGCTTAAATATAATCTCTGTGATTTAGAGCTAATCGGCACTTAACGCACTACTTGGAAATGGAGAGCTGCTTTTCTCGTTCAAAACACATCAACACCAAACAATGCATTAACTTACCCCCCAGGCCACGACTTTGAATAAATATCTCCTTATAGTTTACAGCAGGCTCATTTCTAAATACCAAATCAGCAACATTCACCTTGCTCCCGAGTGTGGAGAGCATCTTCTTAACAGCATAATAAAACTGAACTCCAAACCTTTAGTACACTTTAAATGTGACCATCTGGCCTTCAACGTCAGCTGCAGTTTGGCTAAATGAGAAGTTGCAAGGACGTTTTAGCCGAAGAGGACAAACTGGAGTGTCCCTCAGCATTGCATGTGAATTACAATAAGGTAGGCTGATTGATTGACATTTAAAAGTCAGGCCCAAAAACCCGGGCATGTGTCAATAAAGAGCAAGAGGTCAGGGAAGCTGTGCAATAAAATATTACCTTAACAGAACACAGTGGTTCATTGTGATTCATTCCCAGTGGGAGTGCCAGCGCGACCACCGCTCCCTCCTCTGCCCCACTCTAACTAATGAGAAGCTATAAACGACTCGGCTAGGGCGCTGTTTATCTGTGACACTCGGGGGCCAAAAATTTTACTGTTACTCAACTAAAAGTAAAAGTGGTGATTTTAGAGTGAACAAATGGACTAAAATAAAGCATTACCGAAATGTGCATTAGAAGTTTTCTAGCCGAGGTTCCATCACAATCTTGTCTCTTGGAAATGGCATTGCTTTGCCTAGAATGTTCCAGAGTATGGAATTAAACTTCTCTATGTTTAATTTATTCATTTTGAGACGTTTTATTGCCAAAGCCATATCCTTGTCTCCATGGAGATTGCAAAGTTTTGTGTTATTTTGTGGAACATTTAAATGGTAAATTTTTATATAGCGCTTTTTCACCTTCGTGGCATTCAAAGCGCTTTACATCAAGGAACCACTCACCCATTCACACATACGTTCATACAAAAATGTACGCAGACACTGGGGGCAAGGTGGGTTACGTGTCTTGCCCAAGGACACAACGGCAGCATTCATCTGTGGGAGCTAAACTCGCACCACCGGCCTGTGGGTCAGTGGATCTCACCGCTCAACCAATGATGTTTATGTCGAGAGCGGGATTCGAACCGCTAACCTTCAGATCAGGCACTCTACCAACTGAGCTACTGTCTCCAAGCTACATTTAAGGCAAAACAATAACATCTCCATGGAGAAAAGAAGATGTGGAACCCTCCGTAAGAAAATTTACGTAGTGCAACAATGACACCAGTGAAGGAAGTTAAACGGGGTGGCAGTTTGATTCCAGCTTGACTTGTGTATTTTGTCCTCGTCCAAGTCAGTCTGTACGTTGAATCCACTCACTGAATATGGGTTGAGCTACAACAGCAATGAACTGTTTCCAAATTACTGTTCTGAAGCGTGATGAACTGCATGGTACTGCTGATATTATTTGCAGTTGTGGTGGTAGTAGTAGTAGTACTGGTAGTTGTTGTAGAATGAATTTAAGTAGCTAAGAGTTGGAAGAAGGTTGGAGTTCTAACGCAGGAGAATTTCATCTACCATCAGTACAGTAAACCATACCTGCAGACACGAGCCCTCGGAACATTGTGATAGTATTGTCCATTTCAGTCTAGTCTGGGTATGCTTACGTTGTAGGGAGTATTATACCTCTGGTGACGGACTGAGCTGGCATTGTGCAGAATGGTAGTAGTAGTATTAGTCGTAGTAGTAGCTGTAGTTTTCCATGATAATATTGGTTACAGTCCTGAGAGCCGAGTTAGTAAAAGTATGGTAGTTGCTTTACGAGCAGCAGTAGTGACAGAAGCAGCGGTGGTAACAATAGCCCTCCCCCCTCCTCTCCACTCTATCTAATGAGGCTCCATAAACGCGGTGGGCTCGGACGTGTTTATCTGTGAGGGTCCAAGGTGCCCTCAGTCACTCACAGTGCAGAGGCCGACACTCGCCACTGCTCATAACACTTCACACATCAGCTGTCTATCGCATATGGTCCAACTAAGTCCAGCCACGGCTCCTGTCCCATCTGCCGCTCACCGCACAAACTGTTTATCTCGGTATATTGTCCTGCAATGTACAGCTATTAAGAACAATTCATTACATTTCGGTATCACTTTACTTTGGTAATAGGTAATAACGATGTGAAAGCAATTGTAACTGCATGGTAATTACTCATGGTATAACTATAACTATAACTATAACTATAACTATAACTACCTATAATTATTTCATGGTATAACTAATCCTAATTTTCAGTTAGTCTGTTCTTGGCATAGACTGTATAAAGTGGACTAAAAGAGTTTGACATAACCCATGGCATTCGGCTCCAGTCAAATGAAGCTCATCGAGGCTAGAGCAGTTAAAGGGGCGAATTTGGAGCCAAGTTCCATATTAGAAATTCTGGCCGCGAGTATCATAACAACCAGAGCCATCTGGAGCGAGGAGCCAAGTTCCATATTAGAAATTCTGGCCGCGAGTATCATAACAACCAGAGCCAATCTGGAGCGAGGCTGTGGAAGGTAACGCCCCCTTCCCGCTCTCTGCAAAACCAGCGGTGCGGGCGCTTGGCAACGCTGCCGATCAAACCTGTTGCTAGCGGGAGCGACCTTGGGGAAGGAAGGCGCCTGATTCACCTGTTATTAATGGTCATATCTTGATTTAAGGACACAAAAGCGAAATAATAATAACAGGATCATGTAGAGCGGGTTAATACGAACATTTTAAGACCAAAATGACGAGTCTGACATGTTCACTTCCTATTTGGAACGTGGTGGCCAGCAGGTTAGCTATGTCCATTTATATATACAGTCTATGGTTCTTGGTTATAACAGAAATATTAGGGCAAAAATGCTTTGTCCTTGTTAAAATGTTACTTCCATCCCATTAAATGCAGTTATCGCGCTGTAATGTGGAGCAAAGTCACTCATATTACAAAACATCAGTAATAAATGAAAGTTTGTTCTCCCTCTACAAGTTTACTTTTGATTGTCTGTGTAATCCCTCAGTCGTCCAGGTATGACGCGCAGCAAAAGAAAAACTGAATTCTGTCAACTGGACAAAAGTTTAAAGTGAAACGAAAAACTGAATTCTGTCAACTGGACAAAAGTTTTAGAGTGAAACCGTTTTGCTGCTCGTCCAAGTCACTTCTTCAGTTCTGGTCAGATTATTGATGGACACTGTCTTATATCTATCTGAAGGGAGGAGTTAACTAGACTAAAACAAATTCACCTATTTGTTTACAAGTAGAAGCTGTAAACAAATAGGTGTGTAAATTCACTCTGAGACTTTTGTCCATTTTGCCCACTGAATAGTATTTTTCTTTTGCTTTACTTTTGATTGTATATGACGGTTTAAAATCCTCATAATAACCACAGCTTAGCATTAATACATGCCAACTCGACAAACAGATATTTCTTTTGTCTGTACCAGCACATTTCATAACGTACACATTGTCCTCCTTTTCTAATACCATTTAATTCATAGGTTATAGCTTGATTTGACTCAGAATTGTACACCAAAACATTACAACTCCCATACCTGCAGATACTCAAAGCTTAACTGGCTGTTGCTTTTGAAAAACGCTAGCAGCATTTGTCAGTGAGGAAAACAAGTGAATGTCAAGCCCTGGTTATGACCATAGACTGTATACAGTATATAAATGGACATAGCTAACCTGCTAGCCAGCGCTAAATAGGAAGTGAGCATGGACGTGCCTCTGGCTCCATCGACTTTCACAATTCACTTTGCATTGAAAAATTATTGCTCTGTAACTGCTGCTGTCATTCTCGTCATTTTGGTCTTAAAATGTTCATATTGACCCGCTCTACATGATCCTGGTGTTTTTATTTCACTGTTGTTTCCCTAAATCAAGATATGAACATTGATAACAGACAAATCAAGCACCTTCTTTCCCTGAGGTCACTCCCGCTAGCGTTAGCAACAGATTTGATTGACAGCATTGCTAAGCGTCCGCTCCCTGCTAAACCAGCGGTGCGGGTGGGAAGGGGCGTTACCTTCAACAGTCTTTCTCCGGATTGGCTCTTTGGTAGCTGTGATACTCGCAGTCGGAATTCCAAATATGGAACTCGGCTCCAAATTCGCCGCATAACCGCTAACCTCGATGAGCTTCATTTGACCGGAGCCGAACGCTACGGGTGACGTCACACTCACTTATTCCACTTCTTTATACAGTCTACAGTTATGACACAGATAATTGTGAATATACTTGTTATTATATGTTTTTTACCCATAAACCAGCTGCTCTGCTCATTTTAGCCCTTCTTTTCATTGTCACGGCACAGAGCGAATCTGCCCCATGTCTCCCTACGTACCCACACAGCCCTAACATGGCCGCTCCTCCCTCCTCCCCTGTTGATAGACTCTCCGGTCATGCCAAGCCCTGGCTCAGGTCACATCTGGAAGGAGCCAATGATTTCAGCCCCATAAGCCAACCTCTCCTCTCCACTGGGGCCGCACCACTTAAATTGATTTCTGGTATAAAACAGATGCATGAATTCCGACCGTAGCGGCACACGGATGGTTTATTTTCCATAACGATTTGCAGAGGTGATCAGGAGAGCTGGCGGGCCGCTGGGTGGGATTGTGGACTGACATGTTCATCTATTAGACGAGCGAACTGGGATCAAACGTGCTGGATTGATGGAGCAGCGTGTGACCTGCAGTTGGAGGAAGAGGATGGGGTTAAAGTGAAGCATATGGCCACTTTTACGGAGGTTCAAGCCGACAAAGTGAAACTACAGATGTGGGTTTGTGGAGAGGGGAAAAAAGGCTTTCATGGTTTTTGTTTTATGTTACTGTCTATATGGTAGAAATAAATGCTTAAAATGTTATTCAAACGTTTAATGGGAGATGTTATGTAAACCTTTCATCATGTTATGAGCTACAAAGTCTTCTTATCTTTAATTTACTCAGTTTTAATTCGATTAATTCATGCAGGTTCGAGTGATTTTGTTCTGCATTCAAAGATTGAGTGCTACGAAAATTTCAGTTTTAACCTACCCCCTATCTCCTCCCACATCTCCTGTCATCCATCCAGTCAATGTTTCTATTAAGCCATTTTAGATCAACGTTATAAATTTACAGTTAAGTGCAAATACATTATCTACGTATGTTATAGTTTCATAGGGAAACATAACCAGTAACCCTAACCCAAAAAACATGCGTCTGTTTTAAAATAAAATACAAAAAGCGAATCATTATTACCAGCTTTGTCATTTATACTGTTGAAAAATGTAAAAACTGCATTAAAATAACCAAGCTTTTTTGAATATTAACGTTTTGCTTGCTGCACAGAGCCACGTGTAAACTAGACATCTCGATACTATGCGCACAGTAACACTGAATATCTTGTGTTTTGCGTAGAATAAGTGTAGAATTGATCATTTCGCACATGTTTTGTAATTTGTCTGTTAGCAGCTGACCTTTGCGGAGGCCGGATGTGTAAATGTGCATCCACAGGCCCCTCTGCAGACTTAATGAACTGAACTGGAGGTGTTGCACGTTTCGCTGGAGTATCATGGAAAAGAGTATCATAGAAACAACATGGCTGCTTTTCACTGCTACCCTGTGATGTCATAGTAACCGTTCAAAGCTCTTCAAGCTCTCTGCGGTATCTACAAAACTGCTGTTTAAGTTTCACAGTTGACTAAGGTGTTGTAAGTACACGCAGCACACGGGGAAGTTGTAAGAGTAAGTCTACTGTATGTCTTTTGGTGATACACACACAATATAAGTATTTTTAGCATCTGAATAGTTAATATTTTTATTTATTTTTTTTGTTTAAGGTTCAGTATTGCCATGGACTGTATATATAAATGGACATAGCTAACTTGCTAGCCGCCGCATTCCAAATAGGATGTGCTCCATTGACTCTGGCTCCAATTCACTTTACATTGAAAAGTTGTCACTCCTCTCTTTGTAACTGCTGCTGTGAGCCTCGTCATTCTGGTGTTAAAATGTTGGTCTTAAACCGCTCTACGTGATCCTGGTGTTTTTATTTTGCTATCGTGTCTGTAACTCAAGATATGAATACGATTCAGATGGCTTCTTTCCCCGAGGTCGCTCCCTCCAGTGTTAGCACCAGGTTTGAAATGACAGCGTTGCTAAGCTGCCATTCCGTGCTAAACCAGCGGTGCGGACGGGAAGGGGCGTTACCTTAATCCGCCTCGCTCTGGATTGACTCTTTGGTTGCTATGATACTCACGGTCGGAATTCCAAATATGAAACTCGGCTCCAAATTCCCCCCTATAACCGCTAGCCTCAATGAGCTTCATCTGACTGGAGCCGAACGCTGTGTGTGACGTCCCACTCCCTCAGTTCACTTCTTTATACAGTCCATGAATATTGCACAAAAAGTGAATGGACTGTAAAATTCAAAATACAGAAATATCACCAGACTGAGGCTCCTGTTTAGCAGTTTCTTTTGTTTAAAATTTTAATGCTCTCTTTTTGTACTTTTAATAATAGTTTTTAGTTTGAGAAACATCGTAATTGACAATATTCTCAGTAGCATTGTTCATTTTGCATTTTCTCAAAACAACAATTTCACTATTTTGATACAGTGCCCAACTCTAAGTGCATTGTTACTGGAAATGACAGAAAATAAAACTTCATATTCAGCGGTTTTATCCACACACTTCTGAGGCAAGTTTGAACGTCGCTCTGTGCCAACAACCTATCATTACCGTCTATAACACCGGCTTAGGCGAAGTGTCTTGCTCAGTGGCACGATGGCAGT
Organism: Periophthalmodon schlosseri; assembly: GCA_000787095.1. Lineage (NCBI taxonomy): Eukaryota > Metazoa > Chordata > Actinopteri > Gobiiformes > Gobiidae > Periophthalmodon > Periophthalmodon schlosseri. Next base: position 7,854 of record KN485478.1, on the reverse strand, counting down.
AAATAGTGAGATTCAAACCACCAACTTCGGGTCGATTTATCCGTTGTTTTGTGTGAAATCGCAATTTTGATTTGCCTCGTTCATGCCTCGACCGCGAATGCATCAGGTCTGTTTGGAAGACAACGAGGAACATATGACACTGCTCTGAGCTGTTTTCACTCAGCGCTTTGGCAAACGCGCGCTGTCGACGGCGGCACATTTGCGGACGCCAGAGGGCTCAGGCTGAAGCCGAAGAATGAGTTTCCAAATTCGCCCAATCTTTCAATCAGGTACTTATCTGCCGTGAAAACACAAGAGACCCAGGCCTTTATCTCAAAGACTGGAGCCCTCGCTGAAACAATGTCAGTGTACAGTACAGGGAGGGTGGGATGTGATCCTCTTTGATACAAGATCAAACACAGACAAGAGGGACACAATCGAATTATAAAACTCGAGTGGCTTTTGCACATTTTCACAATGATGTTAAAAGGTAGCATATAGTTCAGGAGCATTGTGGAAGAATCTATTTTTATTTTCTATGTGTTTATAAGTGTTTTATGTTCAGAGGAAATGATAATAATAATAATAATAATAATAATACAAGAGCACTATGTAAATTTTCTGGAGGAGGGTTTGCCACTTGTGTGTCTCCATGGAGATGTAATTTCTTTGCCTAGAACAGGGGTGTCCAAACTTTTTTCACCGAGGGCTATATCTTGAAACATATTTGAAACGGAGAGCCACAGACTGGTGGTCAGTAGAGTGGCCATTCAGAGTGAAACATATTTGAAACGGAGAGCCACAGACTGGTGGTCAGTAGAGTGGACCATTCAGAGGGGAGCTTTGACAGAGCCGCCATACCTTTAATAAGACTAGAAACATTCATTTTAGGTCTGTATCATCATGCAGTGTGATGTTATTGGGGTTACAGTGGTAGAATTACCTAAATTTTCCATAAAACGTACTGCCTATAATTAATCGGGCCAGTTCAGCAGAAGGCTTGAGGGCCAATAAAAATGGATTTGAGGGCCACATTTGGCACCCAGGCCATAGTTTGGACACCCCTGGCCTAGAATGCTACACAGTATGGCATTGAATAGTATGTCATTATTTTGCATGTGTTCAATTACAGGTGTTTTTAGTTCTAGAATGTACTGTGAGCAGGCTGGCCTCTCCACAGATCTGACCCGCAATGTGACCTGATGGTGCCGCCTGCTCGTCCCCATTGAGATTAACGCCATCCTGTGAACCATTCCAGACTAAACAATAACATCTCCATGGAGACAAGAAGCTGGTGGAACCTCTAGAAAAGTAGCGAGAGCTTTGACGGCCTCTCACCTCATTCACTCACACCTTACTGAGACACAAGAAGAATAGAGGAAATGTCTTGCCCAAAGACACAAAAATAGTATCCACATGGCCAGAGCTGGGATCGGTTTGTGGGACACTCTTGCTTGCGGGGCTACTGCCAACCATCGAAAGCCAATTACTGGTATAGTCTTAGTACCTCCTGAGACCACCACAGATAAATTGGAATAATAGAAGCAGAATTAAATAGATCTGGCACTGACGCAGATGCATATGTGTTGCAGCTCTACCACTGAACCACACCGCAGCTCCTACCGATATTTTCCCTTTGTTTCCCTTCTCTCCTGTTCACATCTGATGACTAGACTTCTAAGAGGTACAGTAGATTAATAATACATTTGAACCATGCAAATGTCAAACGCATAAAAATCTATCCGCTCCTGATGCCGGTCTTTCCATTAAACATACACCACGGGATCTCCTGCCTCCTCCACTGCACTTAAACCCAAACAGTTTCGGCTTGGGGAATTTCAGGCTGAAATCGCATTTGGCACGGCTCCCTTAAACATCTCCTTTCCCCTGATAACTCACTGCTGGTGCGAGCTGCCAGCCCAGGTCTAGGCTGTACTTAGCAACAGTAATTATCATAGTATTAGGGCCAGATGTTTTATCATTCAACACGTGTCTGCGGGGTTCAAAAGAAGCAAAAATAACGGGGGTTCAGACTGCGACTTGCACCTTGCTCTGCCCTTGAAACAAAAGCCCATTGTTTCACAGATGGTAAAAAGGCTGATGAAATTGTCAAACAAACATGCTGCAAAACTGCGACTTCAATATGCAGTGCCATTAGATCCAGCCCACTCAGTTTTCATTTTTATAGGCGGAGGTGCGTCATAACAATTGACTCCACTGTATGAGATTGGTGAGGGGAGCCGGGTTTATATTTAAGTATATGACTCCATAGTGAACAGCGAAGCCTGGTTAGTCTATTTTATTGCTATACTGTTAATATGACAGGTGCAAAACTCCCATGTATCCCGTTAAGTAGCTATAACCCACCGTTGTACCGCGTATATATATATATATCTTGCTAGTCGAAAGGGCCATAGTATCCGCTTCAACAACAAAAGGAGATAAACTGGAGGATTTGAGTGCTGCATTGTTTGAAAACTGATGTGTCCTCGTCCAGTCCCCGGCGTGCAAAGATAAATCATTTTTCGAGTGACCATAGAAACAGGTTTTTGTAGTATTAGCATAGCCTTGAGCGTCACTATAGGGCTAGTTTCAAGAGAAAATGTTAAAAATCTTAAAAAGGTGAAGACACGAGCTACAAAGTTCTTCTGTTTGGTTTGATTTCTGTTTTGCACAAGTGACAGGGCCTCCGGCAGGGTACGCAGGGATGATGGGCAGAAGATGGATAAAGAGTAACACGGGGAGGACGTGAAGACAGCGGAGCGATGTGGTTGGGTCAAAAGTAAAATGGCTTGGTTCAAAAACAGAATGGCTAAGGTTGCGCTAACACTGTAAGACCAGCCAAGTGGTCATTTAAACCGTGCTCTGTATTCTCCATTTGAGGCTTGAGTGCTCAGAAAATTTCACTTTTCACTTAGCACCTCCTTCAACCCTTTCAGATCAGTTTTGCTGTTTACAATCAACCAAATGTCAAATGATCATCTGTGTATGTTATATTTTTAAAGCAAATACTTGGGGGAAATACTACTTGGGAGTCCGACGTGTGAAACCGTTGTACTAGTACCACTTAACACCAACCTGCTTCTTTTCAGTGGAAATTTCTCACCAAACCAGACTGAAGTAAAAATGTACACGTTCTGCTCTCGGTGCTTTGATGAAATCCAATAAATAGTTTTTAACATGACAGAAGATGAATTTATGAGCTAACATGCTAACGTAGCGTACAGTGCTAACATGCAAAACCCCAAATTCAGCAAATATTTTTCTCATTATTATAAATTATTATATTTTTTCCAACATACTGGCTGTGCTGGCTCAGGACCATGGAACTTTAATAAAGTCTGGAAGGTGAACCAAAGATGGCATCGTATTGTTTTCAATGGTCTGTGCTCATTGGCGCATGGGCCCGAAAATAATTTGCTCTTCCGCATTACGTCCTCAATACTTGCTAGCGCCTCCCACCATGTGACGTCAGAGCCAGAGCGATAGCTGCTGGAGCGGAGCTAACGCGGGCTCAGAGCCGGGCTAGGCTAAATCTTACAAAGCTAACTTTTAGGCGATTTGAGGATTTAAAATTTTTAAATGTTCATGTTGTGAAAATAGAGAAGAATCCCTACAAAATCCGACCTTCCTGAACGCTCTGGATGCCCTGTCAGCCAGACACAGGCAGTTTGAATTCACAAAAAACGCATTGCGCTTTATGGGAGAATTCTTTCTGGACACAAGCTCCTGGCAGCTGCAGTACCTGGAGCGGCCACTAGTCAGTCTCACCCGGGACAGAGGGAGAATGTCTTATCCAATCCTCAAAACCCCAAATTTAGCAACTTTTTTCTCATAACAGAAAATATGCAACCATGTAAACACTTGTATCTAAGTTTACAGATGTAAATGATTAGATTTTTTTTACCAACATTCAGGCTGTGCTGGCTCAGGACAATGCGTGGCAGGTCAACATGACTTCTTTTTAGCTCTGGCGCAATAACAGGAAGTGGGAAACAGTGCTACGTCTGGTTTACCACAATAAAATGTAAATGTGTGGAAACTTCAAAATACAACAGAGAGCCATAAAAATGCATTTATAACATAAACAACTTCTGGATCTCCCATATGGAGCCAGAACAGTATATTTGGCCTAATATATTAAAATATAACAATTACATGTGTAATGCAAGTGATTATGGTTAGTTAACTGCATTAGAGACCCTTCTTGTTCTTGCTGGAGTCAAATTAGTCAAGGCAAGTTTGTTTGTATAGCACAGTTCGTACACAAAGTAATTCAAAGTGCTTTTCAGAATAAAAAAGACATTAAAATCAAAACACAAGAAATCAAAACATAAATAATCTTCATAAAATTAACATTAAAAGAGAAGAGTGTAGAATAAAAACCTTTCAGTCATATTCACAGCTAAACAGAACCGTTTGGAGCCTGGATTTAAACATTGTCAAAGTAGAGGCCTGTCTCACATCTTCAGGAAGACTGTTCCAGGTTTTAGCTGCAGAAAACTGAAACGCTGATTCCCCATGTTTAGACCTGACTCTGGGCACCAGCAGGAGGCCGGTCCCTGAGGTCCTCAGAGTGCGAGATGGTTCATATGGCACTAACAAGTCGGAAATAATCAAACACTGTGTGTTTGAAAGGCAATATTTAAGGATTCTTTCTCCAAGGATACACTTATAGCTGCACATTTTTCAAGAGCTATGCCCAAAATGTGACCTCTAGTTCATATAGTAATAGTAATAGTAATAGTATTCATATTGAGTAACATACAGAAGCAAAGTTTCAAAAGCAAAACACCTTTCATAGTTTTATAAAAGCAAGCAGAATAGTTTTAAAGCAAAGTGTTTAAATTTGTATTTCGTTTAAATTGCACTGAAAACGATGCCATAGAATAGGTGCAAGGCCTCTGCATTGAAAGGCACTATTGGTCCATTGCTTTTACTGCCTTATGATGGCCGCTATTCACAAAGCAGCCCAAGGACACAGAGCACCTCACATCCACTCAAACACTGTTGGGATGCAAAACACATTTAAAACATTCTAGGCCTAAGACACTTGTCTAAAGAGCAGGTATTCACATTTTTCGATTGCTTTATTTGGTGGAGTAGTACCTGTGGTAAATATTTATCGTCGTTTCGCATCAGTTAAAAGGCAGTTTGTGAAAAAAAAAAAGTTGAAGTGGAAAACAAAAGTTCAAAAATACAGAAAGTAACAGTGAGTTCTCCAGCTCTCATCAAAATTACATCCAAAATACAGGGACAGTTTAACAGCTTTAACAAAACATCATAACTATTGTGTAAGTTTTGGTCCTTGATAACATTAGGGTTGCTAGGTAACGGTTATGAAATTACCTTTACGTAGGTTATTGTTATTTCTGCTATGCCCATCCTACAAGGTAAGTAAAATGATAAACTTCACTAAGATAAAAATTTTAAAAAATAAAAAATCTTTCAAAAATCTAATCTATGGTTTAGTGAAATCAGTAGTTTAGCCAGTTTATGCACTTAAAATAGTGATGTTAAAGTAGTGATGTGACGTTTGTGAACGAGTCGGCTCTTTTGAACCGTTCCTTACGTGAACGGTTGAAACTGGATTTAATTTTTTAAAAGAGTCAAATCTTTTTTCTTTTCAGTTTTTATGCATTTTTACACTGATTAATGCTGAACCAACACGAGAATCAGCTCAGAAACAGAGCAGGCGACACCAGTGAGAGCTTTTTACACACAAAAAACATACTTGGCATCTTATTTAGAATTTCATCATTTCAAAGGATAAACACTAGTGATGTGACATTCATGAACGAATCGGCTCTTTTGAATGGTTCCTTAAAGTGAACAGTTGGAGCCGGGTTTCATTTTTGAACAGAACTGAATCTTTTTCTTTCTAATTTTTATGCATTTTATACTGATTAACATTGAACCAACACAAGAATCATCTCAGAAGCAGAGCAGGCGACACGAGTTTTGTGCACAGAAAAACATTTGGCACCACAATAATAGTTTGTCTTTTAATTATTATTGTAGTGCAACGTTTTATTTAGATTTCCATAATTTTAAAGAGTAAACACACTCCCACTCTCAGTTTGAACACATCTGAGCCTTGGTCATTTCTCTCTGTGATTAGTTTGTTATTAAAAGGAGTTCTCACATTGGCTTCTGTCATGTAAATAAATATTAAAAGAACCAGTCTTTTGAACGGCTCTTTGAAATGAAAGGATCCAAAGGATTCAGATCCCATAAAAGAGCCGAAAGTCCCAACTCTAGTAAACACTCTCAGTTTGAACCATTTTAAACACATCTGAGCCTTGGTCATTTCTCTCTGATTAGTTTGTTGTTAAAACTGAGTTCTCACATTGGCTTCTGTCTATAAATAAATATAAAAAAAAGCCAGTCTTTTGAACAGCTCTTTGACATGAACGGATCGAAAAGATCTGAATCCCACAAAGGAATCGAAAGTCCCATCACTACTTTAAAGGGCCTGCACTTGATTTTAATGTATTCTTGTGGTAAAAGCTGTAAAATGAGGCTGTATTCCTTTTACATACCATTTTCTCAGGTATAAAACTGATACAGACGCTGTGAGGTCACCTTTTTTCACTCAATCAGGCACATTGTTTCTGAGAATCGTGGGAAAGCAAATGCCTGACACGATCCTAGTCACCTGATTCTCTGTCATGGTGAATTTTCAAGAGCAAAAAGCAGCAGAGATTTAAGAACTATAAAGGAAACAACGGCGTGAGACCATCCCATGGTGCAGCATCACAGCGGCAGAATGGACTACGTGGGCGGGGCAAAACGTTCAAACTATAACACGTTCCTGACTCACGATTTGAAACCAGGTGCAGACCGTTTAAACTGCTTTTCAGTGCA
>JACM01061640.1:0-19130 GCA_000787095.1 Periophthalmodon schlosseri | reverse complement strand
ATTATTATTATTATTATTAGTGTTATTGTTATTGTTATTGTTATTGTATTTTATTTTATTTTTTAAGTGTACCTCTTAAACAGGTAAAGTGGCGAACCTTCTACGTCTGACAAAACTGCCAACTCTGGGTGCTACTGATGTAACATTTTCTACCATGATGCTGGAAAAATCCAAGTGTAAACAAGACTGCCTATATCTTTTCCATAGGCACTATACGGTCCTGTTTTCTATGGTTGAACACATTATTGTTTAGTTGCCCGCACCCCTACAATGACAAAAGCTGGTGCTGTTGGTGACAATGTAGAGACGAGAGGCGAGCGCTGTTCCTCTTTGGTCAGGAATGTGTCCCCTGTCCCGGGTCACAATGTCCCATTCATCCATGGGACCCCACGGAAGAATAAAAACATGCCATTCTCAAATCCCAGGTGCCATTTTGTGTCTAACATTCCTTTACATTGTCACACATTCAGTTTAGCCTCCACACCCACACATAGTCCACAGCAGAGGAGCGAAGTTCATTTTAATTATATGAAATCATAGTTATTACTGCCTGAGTGCTCTGTAATGACTGACCACGAGATGAGAAAGTTATAGCCTAAAGTGAGCCCTGCAAATTGTTGTAGATAGCAACTTTTCTCTGTCTGTCCTTTTTTCTGTCTGTAGTAGGTGGATGTGTTTATTTGTAGTTTTTTTTAATGTTGTATTTATCTATTCTAGTGACGTAAATACATTTTGCAGTGTATATTATTGGTTATGTTTACATGTATGACCAAAATCTGATCGTTATCTGATTTCTGGTGTTATCAGATTATTGAAATGTCATATAATCAGATCTCATTGTTCACACACCAAAAATCTGATCTTGTTATTGGTTATTTACAGTGGTGGATGAAGTACTCAATTTTGTTACTTAAGTAAAAGTATTTAAGTACTCGTTTAAAAATAGTACAGATTTAGATAAAGTGTCAATTTGTTAAAATATAAATGCAGCGATATTGATTTAAAATGATACAGATTTTGGTCAACAGTGGCAATGTGAATCAATTTCTTCGTTTTTCTTATGAATTTGGTGTATTTATTTTTGTTTGAACTCAAGCTTGAACTCAAAAGCTTTAGTCAGGATGTTACCACAAACATGGTAAAAATAACTTAAGTAAAGTACAGATACCTAAAAATTCTACTTAAGTACAGTACTTTACTACTTGAACTTTGTTACCTTCCACAACTGGTCTAATCATTCAAGTGATTTTTATTCTTGCCATGTAAATGTACCCATTAGTTCAGTTTTTGTCTTGGTTAAAACTTAACCCAAAACTTAACCTGGATTTGACCATGACAACCAGGACTAGAACAGGGTCAAACCATGTCTACATCAGGATAAAACCATCATAACCATAACCACCTTCGTTGCTTTAGATTTTGCATCCGCTTGCTATTTCAGATTTTAAATATTATCGTGAATGGTCAAGAATCAATCACCATAAGTCCACATCTAACATCTTTTCATTCAAACTGCTCATAAAGCTCATCTCTTGCCTTCACCTGTACAAGCAATAAGGTCCATTCATAGGGACATCCATCGCTCGTTATTTCACAGCTACACTCTCGCCACTTCTTTAGATAGAGCCTAACCAAAACACATTACTCTGCATATAGCTGTAGCCTACATAGACCAGAGAAAGTGCTTACAATGCAACTCTGCAAATGAAATCTTGTACAACGTCTCATCCTTTTGCCTAATACTATTTTATGTTGCAAGTTCTCTACCCTAGAGAGTTTGAGGTTAAGGCTGGATACTAGACATACAGCGCTGTGTAACAGTCCGAGACATTTTTTGTGAGAAATTAACTATAAATAGTGTACTTTACAGAAAAATAACAATCTTATAGTTCAGCGCTTTTTATTTAGTAACAATAAACCATATATTTCAATGCAGCAGCAATTCATAAACTTATAATAATAGTAATTGATTGGGACCCTTTATATCTTATATTGTCATACCAATTTTAACAGGTGCCTTAACCAATATTCTACACTGAAAACAAAAGCATGTATTATAATTGGTGAAAGCTTTTTACATGTACAAATATTTCACTGCCAATTTGTACATTCGAGGGTAGATTCTTTGAACAATATCTCAAAATTTGTTGTTCTGTTACCCTATAAAAATAGTTTGCTTGATATCTGAATTTTAAGAGCAAACCCCAAACGCGGCTGCTGGTCGGGGATACAAAATAGTGTTGGCATTTGCGTTGACATTTTTGACCATTTGGCTTTAGGGCTGGACTGTGACAGCGTGTAACACAAATGATAGTTAATATGGCCGTAGTTATTTTAGCCCAGTGACACACACATCTGTAACATGTGGTCTGGCTGCAGGTGCACACACTAGAGCCATTACTCATCGTGATGGACCAGTAGTGAGGCCTATATATTCAACATGGTACAGGCTGTGTGGTATGAAAAGTGATACGAGGCTACAAATGAATGAAGTAATGGAGTAAAAATGGCAGAGGTTGCATATATTAGCGTGATGATTTAGTTTGTAATAGCTCACTCTGGTCTATATTTTGTGTTTGAGCAAAAGGAGGGAATGAAATTAAACAAAAAAGCGCAGCAACTATAATATTTGTGTTTGTGAGTATCATCAAAGTATCATCAAAAAGTAATGGAATCTCACAGCTAAATAAGATTAAGACAGTATATAAGATTCTAAAGGTGGCACAACACCTGGATGATGGAAACTTAAAACCATATTTCGGAACATTCTCCATGGAGATAGAAGTTTCATGCTATACTGCGGAAGATTACAGTGGAATAACATTTCCATGGAAACAAGCAGGAAGAGGCCCCCCTCAAGGCCAAATAAGAGTCATGTTTGTGGAGATGCAAACTCACAGTAAGGACGCATGTTTTTCAATGCAAAAAAACATGTTTTTATTTTACTCTTAACATTTTTGTCTTAAAAGTTGCATACTGTGGCTTTAAATAGCAGAAAATAAATTTTCCACAGTTCATGATTCATTCTATAAATAAAGATTTATAGAAGAAGTTGCTTATAGACAATCAGTAACCTGGCTCACACCAGACTGATATGTGCAGAACTATCAATCTGGGATGGCTCTTGCTGAAAGTGATCGGAAAAGGCCGAATGTCATGGCGATTATTTGACTCTGACTGTTCAAACGTCACAACAGAACAAGTAGAAAAGTCAAACTTTTGTTACATCCAGTTGACAGAAAAGCGCCAGACATCTCCCCTGTCCACAAATGTGCTTACCTTCTGCACGTTTCTCACAAAAAAAGTAGTCTGTATTGACGCTAAAATAGGCTGAAGTACGTCTGTCAGTGTCGCCATGTTTGCTTTGGTTTGCTTGGGCGCTTCACCTTTAACACAAACCTCAATGCTGCTGTGTGATTGGTCCGCCCAATTAACCTTACAGCAGGGGCACGCCAAGAAGGATTCTCATGAGTTTGTGAACTCACAAATATCGCGAGAATTTTGCTGTGCAAGGTTAGACAATAAGGGCACTTGTCAAAGTGGCTCTTTGTTTATTTACACAGACAAGTACATGTCAAGAAAATATCCCATCTGACTGATGCCTCTAGCCATATAGGGTTATGTAGTCAATTTCATAGCAAAATGAATACAATATTTGAAAAGAAAGGGGTTAGTGATTTTTAGCTCTAGAACTAATAACATTTTCAACAATGCTCCCTAAAGGAATGTACAAAATGGCACCAGTTTTCTCTGATTAATTGTCCACTACTCAACACAAAATGCCATCAAATCGTTCAACAAAGAAAGGCTTACATCCATACATCTCTCTCCTTTTGTGCTCACTAAGAAACTTTGACATATTTCTTGTATCTTCCATTTTAACACTCGACTAATTCTGAAAGGCTAATCTAAAGTGAATCCTTATAGTTTTCCCTGTATTTTCAAAATCAATACATGTCAAAGCACAGCCGCCAGCCTGTCATGTCAATGTAGAAATTTCACCACATTATCCTAGACATAATCATTAATAAGTCCTTGGGAATCAGCCGTGCTCACTCAACCCTCTCTAAATGTCCACAATGCTACTTCCACTGTGTCGGCTAATCCACTGGAGCGCAGCCTAATGTGTATTGATCTGAGGGCTTTTTTGACCCTCCTGGGGACCTGTAGTATGATCCCCACATGGGAAAATTGTTGTTGCTGACTATAGGTCATCTGTCTCTGTCGGAAACCTCAACAATTTGATAAAGTACAGTATTTATTAGGCTATTTGTAATAACATAAGCAGTGGCATTTGGAAAACATTGATCCAATTGTTTCTGAGTAAAATGTAATTATTGGTTGACATTTTGCAGCAAATATTTAATAAGAAGAACATTATGGAGAATTATATATTATGGATTTGACATGAAAGCTTATTATAATGAATGTTCTCCTTATTCTCAAATAAGTTGTATGGGCTTTAAAAACACAGAGAAGCTTCTTGGATTACAACCATCTGAAATAAATGTGTTTGCAGCTTTAGAGAGGGAGACTGGGTTATTGAAACAAGAATGAAACAAAACACAACACCAGGTTTTTCAGGATAAAATGTTAAAACATTAAATATTAAATTTGCTATCATCCATCTAACAGTTGAGGAGTTCTCGTAGATAACTTCAGCGGGCTTCGTGGCATTGATCCAAGAGTCTCCTAAGAATACATGAACTCTTTGCCTTCAATATGTCTACCAACCTATAGAGTCTATACCATCCTACACGAGTTACACTAGTGTTGTTCATTGATGTCCTAATACAGCTCGGGATTGAACGACAAAAACTTTACATTACTGGGGTGATGTGTCAAATGGCATCTCTATATGCATTAGCAAAAACAATATAAAACTCAAATAAAATAAACAAAAGAGCTATGGAACAACCCGATAAGGTGCTGGGTCATTGAACACATTCTCCACACTGTAGTGTCAGAATACTTTTGAACGAATGCTATGTTTAGTATTTAGCATCGTAAAATCTCTATTGGTTTAACATTAGACTAACTGAAAACTGTTTGAGGTGTGACATTAGCATCAATTCCAAGGTCTTTATCGAAATTATTAAACCAAAATGGGCCTAATTTATCAAAATATATTCAGTGGATTCTCAGTTTGCATATTTTGTGCTTTTGTATTAGTAATTCCATATTCATTGGTGACTTCACTGGTGACTTCACTGATGCTATAGTGAGACTTGAATCAATAAATATGATTTCCACTGCAGTCATTTCATTCCCATTACTCCATCCAATGACCACATCTGCCCCATGGATACTGCCATTGTCTGGCCGTAGAATCTCCCATCATGCATCACTTCTGCACCTTTTATCAATTCAGTCCGTCTGTCCAAAGGGTTGATACAGTCTTATTAAGAAGTATCTTGATAAGAGCTGTTTAAATGAGCCCCTTAAGCACGTCTCTTAATTATGAAACCATCTATTATCTACTGTACACTTCATTAGTTTATATAATTGTAATTCAAATGCACAGTCCATAGATAAGAGCCTTTCTTGCTTGTAAAACTCATTATAATAGAGCCACAGTGTATTTTTGGAGAGGCCCGACTCAAAGCTGTGAAGTGACTGATAAGGCCTAATAAGCCTCTGTCCTTGTATCCATGGATTTTTATATAGACCAACCTTCAAGGAAATTAATACAAATATGACAATTTAGTCTTGGTCTAATATTATGTCAATTACACAATGAATTGCGTCTCAGGTAGCCAGACAAGTGGAGATCTTATCAATTTGTGGAAAGGAAGACAGAGACGATTAGGAGGCTGATGGTTCTGCTGCTGCGGTAGATGACTTATTTCATATTATACCACATATACAAAAAAATTATCTTTAATTTAAAATATGGTCTAAATATACAATAAGCTCATAATTTTACTACTGTTTATAACTGATGGCAAAAGTGTATACCCACGTACTGAGTGAAACTAGAATTGAAAGAAAAGTTTTGTAACCAATTATTGAAACTATTTAAAAAACTAATATGACCACATTGTGAAATTAATAAAACTATTATTGTGTTAAAAATTGCATAATGAAGATGGTAGAAGAGACTTTATGTTCCTTATTCATAAAAAAATATGCATTGTTTTTCAAAATCTTAATTAATAATGTAAAGAAGTAATATGTATTGTGGCAACTACAACCCCTATTAGTAATACTCCTTTTCATACACGATTTCTATCAGACTTTTGTCAAGTAGTGCCAGTATCTCTTTAACATCCTTGCTACTGCTGTATTTCCTATAAGCAGTTCATTTCATCCCACTGATGCAGATAGCAGTATTTTTCAGTTTATCACCTCCACATAAGCCTGGGGTCCTGCAGAGTGTGGAGCAGAGGGTCATGCTGAGAGGGACGTGGCTCTGTCTGACTGTGAACTGAACAAGTGTTTCAGAGGAGGATCACGCTGTCATTCAGACTCCGTCCACTGACGCAGGGGCCCAGCATGTGCAAACATCACCTACAGGGAGGATATAGGCCCCAGAATAACAAATAACAAATGACCTAGTTTGACTGCTCAGATACAAATCAAAACTGTATGATGAGTAGTGTTGTATTCCTGTTTCTTTAAGTGAAGATGCGTAACTACTATGTTTTCAATTGTTACTTTTACTGCTATTGTTGTGGCTACTACCCAAAACATGCGCCATATCCGTCAGCTAAGGCAGTCCTGACCAAGCTTAGCTCAAGATCTGGAGATGGGTCCTTGAGCGCTGTACAGCAGTAGCTCACTGTTCCTCACCCAGTGGCACCGGTTGAGTATGGGTCAAATGCAGAGAATGAATTTCCTTCACAAGGGATCACTGACGTATACCATACCTTACCTTCTTATATTACCCCAATACTTTTACTGCTACTGTAACTATTATTGCTGCAACTATGAATTCAGTGCAATTTTATTTATATACCTTACTTAAAAATAACTTCAGCTGCCCAAAGTACTTCACATAAAAGTCAACAAAAACAAATATACAGTACAGATAATGCGATACATAGGCAAGGAACAATAAAACACCAAGATATCCTGTCTAGCTAGTATCAAATGCCAGGGAGAAGAGGTGTTGTTTTTTCAGTCTAGTCTTAAACTGCGTTAAAGACTGTGAGGATCTGACAGGCAGAGGGCGGCTGTCACTAACACTATTATTAACACTCTACTACTACTACCAAATCTAATCACCAATAAAAATACAAAACAATATTGACTTGTGTTTTGTTATGCTAATGTAAATGTCTTTGTTCTAATTATGAATAGAAAGTGTAGGCTAGTAAGCATTTCTGATATATCTGTACTATACAAAATACAGCTGTTATTCTCAAAAACTAAAAAAAACAAAACAAAAAAAACATAGCGAATAAGGTTAAAGGTCCTATATTACAAAAAAAAAATACTCGTGTGAACTTTAAGACATAGAAGAATATTAGAATGTTACCTCACCAAATAACCTGGAGTAGCGTTTTGTTTCCTTCACACATGTTTGAGTAACCCTTTATTATTAGTCTGTTTACATCTCCAAAGCTGAAAATGCTATGTTCCACTTTGTGGTGTCATGAAGCGATAGTTTACAGCGAGTTAACAGCTACCTTTTACCTTTTGTTTAGTAGAGATTGGCAATTCCAGGGCTGAAATCATCTAATTGATTCTAGTGAAGGTGTATGGAGTTTAAAAACACAGAGGAGCACTTCCTGTATTACAATATGACACGACAAGGTGGAACAGAGTGTTTTCAGTGTGAGAACAGAACACAGCCTAAATATGCAGGGTTTGTGTGTTCGCTTCTTCAGTTCTAGTCAGATTGCTGGTGGACACTGCCTTATATCTACCTGAAGGGAGGGGGGCTAACTACACTGAAACTGTAAACAACTATTGTCTCTAGTTATATCAGTTTAGTTTTCTCAAGTTCTACCACATCTAATTATTCAGCATTACACGTGTTTGTTATATAAGGTACACTTTATTGTCCCCATAGGGAAATGTGTTCTCTACATTTGACCTATCCTTTAATGCCACCAGCTAGGGCAACCTGTCAGGAGCAATACACGCAGAGCTGCACTAAACAGAAAAAGTCTACCATGTAATCTTTTTTTATACTACACTTGTCCATGATTGTCCACGTTCTCAGTGACGTGAGGCAGGAGCAGCTCGTTGTTATGCAGATTTGTGAATGACACACAATATCCTGCCGCAGAGACTGAGCCGGTGCCACTGAACACAATGCTCTGATCAGCGCTGTGACAAGAGAGACTGATTTCCTCCACTCGCTCTCTCTTCTGACTACAGCTCGCTTGCCCATATTCAAAAGAGCTACAGAAAAGCATGTGGTTCCAACATTACCAGCTGTAGAATAAGGAGAATAAGCTATGAAATATTGCTACTTCTCCTATAGAAGTAAAGGTAGAGGCGTCTTTTGATTGGTGGTGTTCACATTCTAGACTGTGATGATGACATAACTCCCAGATGGAGGGCAAGAGCCAGTTTTCCACACTGATTTTCTTGTTTTCTCATATCCAAAAGGTAAAGATTCGACTGGATTTATTAAAGATTGACTTGGCAGGAGACAACATTACATGCTAATCCTCGCAACATCAGAAATAGATAAAACATTCACAAATATTGAACCAGATCATTTCTATTAGTGACTAAGCCCTATAACTCACTATATTACAACAGAATTCTGCATTTTAACAATATCCAGTTTAGCTACCGCCCCACTGTATTAAATAACATTTGCCTATAGAATTTCAACTGTCATGTGAAGCCCAGCTGTACTTCTGTGACTATTGCCTCATCACTTATTATTGATATACGTTTACTATGCAAGCTCAAGATCCTCTGAAAGGCACATCCGGTTTGAAAGGTCAGAAATAAGGGGTATTCTCAAACTTTTCAGACTGGGACCCAAAATAATGAACCAATAAACTATGTAATAGATAAATACAATAATTTCAAATAATTTCGTCCTATTTTTTTATTCTAGAAATCATCTCTCTACTCTCAGCTCAGTGTTTAGGAACCCTTGGATTAGACACACTAACAGACTAGTAGAAATATGAAAACATTCCTAGAAAGTAGATAAAGTACAAGACAACCCGAGTGTTTTTTTTGCCTGGTGTGGTGCATATTTGAGACTCAGAGGAGAGCGGAGTTTTGAGAGGAATCAGCAGTGCTCCAGATTAATGACACACAGACATATGGGCCCCTCTCTTCTCCACACTGAGCGCTCCCGCAGAGAGTTTATGTGCCATCAACTTCAGCATGGGCCACATCACTTTAACCACAGGAAACATCGCATTGCACAACAACACAAACAAATGCTTAAAAGAAAGTAGGAAGGAACATAAGTAAAAGTGCCCTCGATAGAATAGTACGTGGGAGTAACTTTAAAGGCGCACTATTTTTGGTTACCTGCTCCATGGAGATTTTACTGCTATATCTGAAATGTTCCACAGTATGGCATTAAGCTTATCCCACACCCAGGACAGTTACATAGCGCACCTATATAACGTACTTACCCATTAGTGATTTGGTAAATACAAGCGACTTTTACATTACTACCCACTTTGGTAGTGCCTTGCAAAGTTTACAACTAACAGACTCAAGTCAGGAAACACAATCTTGGTATATGCAATAAAATAAGAACTTGCACAACTTAATATTTCTTTTTACATGAGATTATTTGTAGAAGTGATAGTAGTAAGGATAGAGGATGCAGTCGCCTTAGAGGTTTTGCGTTACAACGCACTATATATAATAACTACTTAGGTCTACTTACAGAATGTTCTATATTATGTGTCCAGCATAAGGTTAAATTCCACTATTGTGTCATCCTTGTTGTGATGAAAGTCTAATAATCTCACTCAGATGTCCTATTTAAAATGTTTGAGTGTTATTTCTGAGAGTGAGTTTTCAGCAGCTGAGGGCCAGAGACAGTCCCTTGTGACTGGACACACTTACACACAATTGATTTTCTATAGGCTCTAATAACAGACAGCAAGAATAGAGAATAGTGGTCTCAAAGGAGATCTACAAATTACCAGCTGATTTCCATGTTCATTTTTCCACCAGATGCCCTATCTGATGAAACCCTCTGATTTTGGTATCGAGACCAAAGAAGACTACGGTGCAACACTTTTCTGTTGAAGGGTACACCACCTGTTCTTCGTCATGGAGATGTTATTGCTTTGCCTGGAATGTTCCACAATGTAGAATAGTAAGTGTATGTTTTACAAGGCAATAAAAACACCTGTAATTTGGATGAACGCAAAAAAGGATACATCTAATGCCATGCTGTGGAACACTGAAGGCAAAGTAATAATATCTCCATGGACACACGCAGATGGCAGAGTTTTCACACAAAGGGTTACATAGTGCACCTTTAATAAGCCAACATGAGTTACAAGTCAGCATGTTTGTGACTGGTCCCAAGCCTGTATAAATAGATAAGGACATCTTGCATAATAACTATTCAAAAAGTTTAAATGAAAGAATTTGCTGAAATGCACTTATAAAACAATTTCACATTTCCACAGTATTTGCTCCTTTGCACCTGTATATGATCTATGACCAGATTTAGGTCATCACCTACTCTCCATTGCACACGCCGCACCATATCATTACTTATACCACAACATGCTATTTATAAGCAGTCCCAAACAGGTGCTGCCCGACTCATGGTAACCTGCAACAGCTCCAAAATCCTACTTATTCCTCCTTTGATCCAAAATGTAATCCAAAGTCTATACAGTCATAAGATCTTATATATACAGTAGGCAGATGTTTTTTACACATCTGGACCACGCTTTCGAAGACCCAAAGTGCTGTAGGTAATAAAAGTGCTCATGAATGAATAATGCGTTTTTGAGTATTGGAAAGTGCTGATTTGGAGCGGATGTTATTATCTGTTCATAGAGATTTTGTTTTGGGAACTTGTCATGGGTAAAGAAGCGTCTTGATTTAGGTGTTCAAGGAAGTAGCTCATGGCATAGAAATGACTCATTG
Source organism: Periophthalmodon schlosseri (assembly GCA_000787095.1). NCBI lineage: Eukaryota > Metazoa > Chordata > Actinopteri > Gobiiformes > Gobiidae > Periophthalmodon > Periophthalmodon schlosseri. The sequence goes on along the minus strand of JACM01061640.1, from coordinate 8,084 downwards.
ATCATGATGAAAATAAAACACTTATAATTCAATAGTTTATTTACTTAAATAGGCAGTATTTTGGGGAAAGCTAAATACTGATCTGACTGTTTGTATCTGTCCAATACCAATTTTGCACATCACATAAATATACTATGCAAATCTCCACATGTGCTAACAATTTTACAATAAATAAATGGCAAAAATGAATGCAGATATTCTAACTTAATAAGATTTCATCTCATTTACCCTTATGCTTTTATGCTATAATTTTGTCTTATAAATTATATGTTTTACCGTTGGCCACATAATGCTTAACCTTTTTATCTGACTCACAGTGTTATAATGGTGGTATTATAATACAAAGTACAGACTGTATGAATGGAAGGGATTACACACTTGTTATCCTTCTGCCAATGAAATTATTCACTGTTAAACTTAATCCTCTCTTTCTTTCAACATTTGACTCCACGAAGGCAGTGCTTCTCAAATTCTGGATCCAGAATGGCCATAGATTCCAGCACAGTATTATTATTACAAAAAACACTGTGCTGTTTGTAGATTCACAACAGATCAGTAAATCAGGTTAAAAAGTAAAAAATCTAATAACTGTGATATAAATCTCTCAGTCAATGAAACTTTAATAAAAACTCACAGAACACCTGGTCCATAAAAAGAAATCAAAAATAAATTATTCAAATTCTCACAAATCTTTCAGCTAATGTGTTATCGTTTTAAAACCTGTTGGCAGATATATTTTAAAAGTTATTAGGATGAGCCTTGAGGCCTGTTCCTGTCTGGTACATTCCTCTTGTTTGAGGTGTGACTCCACAGGTTGGTCCTGCTGTTTCTCACTTTTGTTTTTGTGATGTTAGCCAAGCCAGTACCTAGCTACAGGCAAAGATAATGCTTTTTTATCTTTAGTGAGTAGAAAACTCTTAAACTCAGAGTCATCGATAACAAACAGCGTTTTAAATATTGTTTTGAAGGGAGTACCATGACGTCAAGTTCTAAGCAGCCACAGACAGTGCAGCCTTTCTAAAACTGCATAAATAAAATAAATAAATAAATACTTACATTATGAATTAATTAAGGTGACGATGGAGCAGAAAAGGAAAGAAAAATCATTTTAGAATTGTTATTAAGATGATCAACAACAAAATGGCGTCCTCCTTCACAACAATAATATATCCTGTTCTCAGCAATATACAGGATTTGGCCCCTCCGAACCCATATGGCTAACATCAAATTGGTTGAAATATATTCTATCTCTCAGAAAATCCTCATGAAATCAAAGGTTTCACACAAATCTTTGGTAGAATTTACTTTATCGGACCAATCTAATCTAAGTGTCATGGGTCTATACTGCACGGAAAAACATTTAGCTGCAACATTTGACTCCATTTGCTGGACACAGATCAGTCAACAGGCAAATTGACTCTTGTTACTGTCACAGTTGTGTACGTTTGGATTAAAGGAAGCCATATGTGCTTTCAGGGGCTAGATTTCGGATGCACTGGGCATCATGGGATTACTGCTGGGAATGAGAAATAGATTGAGAGAGAAGTGAGAGGTGGGGAACATTAAGACAGATAGAGATGGTGGTTGGAAAACGCTAGGCTAAGCTAATCACGAGGAGGAGTGCTGAGAGGGCTCTGACCCAATCCAGCAGGGCTCCTGACCTCCGGCAAAATGATATGAACCAGTGATGAGGTTATCGGTGCATATAAGAGGAAGTGTATGGTGGAAAAGGGTACAATGAGAGGTCACACATTTGTAGCTTTATGACCTGCGCGATTGAAATGTCTTTTTGTTTTATTTGAGGGTGAACTGTTCCAGTGCTGAATCCAACTTGTCTGTATCTGCAGATCTAGCCAGCAATATAACTTTGAACCCAAAATAATTCCAGTTGAGACGTGCAAAAAAGATGACTTAAGTTATAGATTAAGGGTGTATAAAGTAATAGTTAGGCATACACTATAAAGATACACTTTCTCATTTGAACTCCTTGCCCTGGTAAGTGGAGAGGATTAAGCAAGGAAAGGCATCTGACATAAAAACCTCTACTATATCATATTGCCTTTTAATCAATAGCCACACATATATTTCCTTGCGCAGTCCATATACTTTAGTGAGGGCAATTCATGTTGACATTGAGCCTCAGGTATCATTCTTGTTTGGTGTTTTTGTTAACATCGTGTGCATTCCAGTCTTATATGTTTTGGCAGAATAAGACAACCTCCTCCACAGAAAATCCAGACAGCTAAGCCTTGATAAAAAAGACATTTTATAATACAATTGCCAAGGTCCCCAAAAAAGTTACTTTATCAGTTGTTTTAAACTGAAAGAGATTTATGTTTGAACTTAAATGGCGCTTTGTTCGTATAAACCTCAACAGAAAGAACATAACTTCAATAAAAGCATCCACCTCTTTTTGTGTCAGGCCAAATGGAGTTTTAAATGTCATTATATTTCTTTCATTGTTGACATAGGAGCTATAAATCAACTTTGCAGCAATAACGACACAGCGTATTTCTATGGTGACGTGCACATAGTTTACAAACTGCCTTTTCCAGTCACTGCCAAGCCTCTGTGTCAGCTGAAACGTTACAAAGAGTGGCAGCCATCCCTCCAATGTCAACAATACCTGCCCCAAACAGGAAGTGACTAACATTTGAACATGTCCACACTTGTCCAAGCTGTCCACATAGAATATTAATGAAGTCAAATGTGATCAGAATGCTAATGTCTGTGTAGGGTTCTCAAAAATAAATAAATAAAATAAGCTAATCAGTGCTATTACTAAACTATAGTAAGACTAAACACACTCATTTGAGAAGGTATCAACTCTGTAAATTTGACTTTTTTTTTTTAACAGTTTCATAATGGTTTTGAATTTTGACCTGGATCGGAACTAACATTTTGTACACACTGTAATGTTGAAACAACTAGGCTATCATTTACTAGAGTTTTATTATTATTCTGGTATCAAAACTGGAATTGAGTTTGTGAGTGAGATTGTATTGTGGCAATATTATAGATCTTGCAGATTTTCTAACAGGTGCAGGTTCCAAGCCCAAGGAGGTCTGCATCCGGAAGGGCATCTGGCTTAAAATGCTCAGCTAAGTCAACAAATTCACCACCAAAAACAATGACAGCTGGAAAAGTTGCATTACAGAACATTAAAGAAATAAAAATCACGTACTGGACACCTAAAGACACTGGTCACTTCCCAAATTGGTGATAATAAGCTGTAACCATAGCTGCCGTGGGGCGTGTCTGCTCACATACCACATTTATGTGGTAGTAGTAGGTTAGCAGTGAAGAAGCTGTATATTTGACAAACTTCTGTAATCATAACATCTCTACATAATTACATTTCACCTGTATGGACCAACTGTGCTAACTGGAATAATAAAAATTCCATGGTAGTACTAGTTCACCATATAAAAGTAAGGGGGTTAATGAGAAGAATAAAAAGTGACATTACTTCAAAATCATTGTGTAAAATAACATGTGGGGAGCTCGTTCATGGGCATGTAAGGACAAGAAGTGCAGAGACAGGCGGTTAGAGGGCGGTGGGTGGTCCAGTGAGATGGAGAGTGGAACAGACAGGGGGCAAGTGGTTGGTCACACAGCCAGCGTCCTGTTAATTAAATCTGCTGTTTCCGTACGACGAATGGGCAACTCCGAGGCCTGTCCTGGCACAACGCCCCCAGCTGTCTCCTTAACTGGACCATAACAACACTATCACTTTGTATCAAGTTGTTTTTTTGTAAGCTTTTTATATACATTTCAACCTCTGTGTTTTAGCTTTGGAAAGACTGTACAAAATGTATGTGAACTGCAATCAAAATTGGGAATTTATAATATTTTGCTTATAGCCAAAGAATCCTAATTGGCTTCTCAAAACGTAACTTACCAGTGGTTAACCCTTGTTTGTTTTTTTTGTTTTTTTTGTTTTTTTTGTCTGAGCCAAATGTAAACACAGTCGCTCACAGAAAACTGGAAAATAGATGCTACATTGGTCCATATATAAAATGTGTCTTACAGTTAGAGCTCTCAGACTGTCACAGAAATTTTACCCGTTGGTTTCTACAGTCATGTTTTCCATGTGCACAATCTTGGCAATCTTATCTTGAGAGATCGTATCGTACAAGATCTTGTCCCGTGTTTGGATCTTTAGTATTTGAAATGTAATACCTTGATGGAGGTCTCTGACATTTCATCAAGTTTAAATTCCATACTGTCAAGATAAAATGGCTGACAACTATATTTCCAGTCAAAAAGCATTATATATTTTTTGTAACACTTGTGCTACTGTCAGCCACAGCTTGACTCCTCTGCTTTGGTTCACCTGCTGTCATGTAGGCTCTCACATGCTAGGCTACAGCATTGACACGATAACAACAAATGGTCTCCCTCACGCATGCCTGCACTCGCCTCTACTCCAAACCAAACCCAGATTATGTAAACGTAGCAAATGTACTGACATTAAATACATACAACTCCAGGGTGAATTGCCACTACATGCAACAGTGACGGTAATCCACAGCTCTGGTTATTAACTCAAGGAGAGAGAAGAAGAAGATGATGAAGAAACAGAGGGGTTGTGGGTAGGCTCATGTGCACCTGTCCCGGGAGAGGACAGGAATAGCTCCAGGGATGCTCCGAGGCACGACTCTTGTTTCCAGCTCACAGCAAATAAAGCAAGATCAGGTCAGAACATGGATAATCAGGCATGAAGTTTTCAAAAACAATTACATCTGCATTATAAAACTTTGGGTTAATTATTTGTTGTTGGTTTTTTTCATACAAATAAGGGGAAACGGATAGGAGAATACTACATCAAGTGGAAAAATGGCTAACCAGCACAGACAAAAAGAGTGATTGCACCGTTATGGTCATTTTTATGCAAAATGATGAATTTTATTGCACCAATATCTAATTTATTTTTTAAAAAGTGCCTATTTTTACGTGTTCAGAGTTGTTGAGCTTGTGTAGGATTTCAAATTCCAGGTGCTTTCATTCATGGCTGTGCAATTAATCAAATTTATAATTGTCAATTGTCAATTACAAAAATGTTGTAATGTTGTCAAAAATACAATGAATTACCTTTTGTTCTGCCACTCAAAACCTGGAGCAAAGCCACTTTTCTAACCTGCATAGGCTTTTAAACAAATGCCACAAAACTTTACTGGTAAAATATATAGGTCTTTACTTTCTCTGCAGGTTCATTTTGACAGAAGTATAATTGTTTGAAATAATCACGATTTCAGTTCTGAATCAAATAATTGTCATTGCCATAAATGAACAGCTTCCCACCAAAATCCACAAATGATAATTTATATATTAGTGACCAACATTAGCGACCAAGTCCTTTTATCCACCCACACCAAATCTTGTAATAACCTACTACTCACAAGTTCAAAATGAAATTCCTTTGTTGGAATGTTTTGTGATTCAATCCAGCAACTAATTCACAATGTCACATCACTTAATCCTTCAGTAATTATAAAAGTATTGCAACATTTTCATTCACAAAACTTGCCCTGGCTTCTATGAAATTCCCAATGACACATCCCCACCTGCTCTGCCCAGAATAAGCCTCCACTGTCTCCTTAGTAAGTATTAAATAAATGATAGTTTCTACATAACGAATCAGGCCCTATCACGCAGTGGGCAGAAATTACTGTTTGGATTTTGCCCTGATGTAATAGTTACCCACTGTGAGAAAACCATGCACCCAACAATTTGAATGGGTGTTGTTTGAGGCCTCGCCCAGACCCGTACCAAAAGCACCCTCCGAGGCTTAAGCAGCTAATCTCAGACTAGTCTAGCTGGTCCTGTCTGCACATCACTATAGGGCGTGCAATAAAGCCATACTTGTTTGAAATAGGCTTTTAGGTGGTTATGTAACAGGAAATAAAAGGTGAAAAATGCCCATAGGCTTAGAAAAATGGGAAAGTTTGTTCATGTTGAAGTGTGAGAACTAAAGAAAGAGAAATGTCACTCCCGGGTGATTCAATTATTGGGTACAGGAAGCTACACCAGTATAAGCTGTATATTCAAGATGTGCGGAGAATAGATTCATATCTGGTAATAATCAGTGGTGGAACGTGACGAAGTAAAAGTAGTAAAATACTGTACTTGTCTACTAAGTATAGAAAAAAATCTGCACAAAATACTTTTAATTTTTACTCTTTAAGTAGATTTCAGGTACTTTAATACTTCTACTTAAGTCGATTTTTTCATGTGATACTTTTAGTTTTACTTGAGTATTTTTTTGCTCCAATATCTGTACTTTTACTTAAGTAACAAAATTGAGTACTTCTTCCACCACTGGCATTAACACATTAATTTTAATCTTCGCTATACTGGATTGCACTAAATGAATAAAGTGCTGCTATTATAAAGTAAGGACACAAAGAACAATGACAATGTACTTTACAGCAACTTTTGAAGGAGATATATTGCTTTTGTCAAGTAGGATCTTCTATCAACTCTAGAAGGTCAACATTTTTGTTTACTTATCCAACATGTGTATGTTTGTACTCCCTGTTGACTCTCAAATGTGAAAAAATTAAAAGGATCTGGCTGGACATGTTTGCCCACTGCCGTTGGGATTCTTCCAAATAAATTGCTGATGTGGCTTTCACTTTGGAGAACATAATTTACTGTGCCTATTGGTGTATAGTGTCAGACTTGCAAAGGGTACTATGGGCTCCAGATAAATGAATGAACTTCTTAACACACAGTTTAGGTGTTTTATTTCACTTGGTTGCACTTTAATATCTTAAAGGTTCAACATTTTGGACTTAAGGCTGCTCAATTATTTAAAAATCACTATTATTTTAGTCATCATTAAATCATGATTATTAAGTATAGTAAAAAACCTATTTCCCTGCCCCAGTGTAAGTGTAAGTGTAAGCAGAACTTTGTGACCAAAAGACACTGTCTTCATCTAACTCGAAAACATTTTATTCATTGCAAACTTCAGCCATGAACTGTGTGAGTCATGATGCTTTAAGATGAGGGCTGTCCAAGGGTGGTCCACCGTTTCACTTTTCTGTCTGAAAAAGCTGTTTTAAATCTGTGCTAGTGGCCAAACATTTCTTGCATGTGAATACTAATGATATGCCAAAGGGTTTGTGAGAGCTTGGGACAAGTTAGATAGACTTAAATACATCCTTAATTTTTCATGGTTTGAAAATCAGGTACTTCAGCTTTAACCCATAGAGAACGTATAGACTTATGATCAGTCATAATTTGATTTAAAAGCCGCTGATTGGGCAAGTGCCTTGGAGAGGGAGAAAAAGTGGCCATTTTCTTTCATTTACATCCTATTTGTGATTAGTTGGAGCCATAATGGTAATCAGAATTAAAATTGGATTATATGCACATCCCTTCCAGACTGACAACTGATCAAAACAAGCAACCTGTAGGCTATATAAAAGCAACAAAAATCAACTTCACAATCAAAATACAAGGACATGCATGTTTTCACCTCCAGATGTTCAAAAACATATCTAAAAGATCATAAGTTGAAAACTACTTGGACACAGTTTGAATCTAACATATTTAAATGAACTGAAAACACACACATTGTCCAAGCAGATCATTCACACTCTTGCTACTTGCTAATGTTGTTGGCTCAACGCCTGGATATGATTGTGTTCAGTGTGGGAGCCAGCTAATTTGAATGCGTTATAACTTCTCAACCTCTGGCATGATAATCCTAACCACATCAAACAAACAGCAAATGTTCCTCCTTTTACCTGAAGTGTCCCACATGTTGAGCTCGATCCTCTGCTTGTCAATCTCAAAACTGGCCGTGTAGTTTTCAAACACAGTGGGCACATAATTCTGAAAGAAAGATGAAAAATGTCATTTGGAAAAGTCTTAAAGGTCCTAATCAGCGTAGAGGGTCAATACAGCATCACGGGGGAGAGAGAGGGATGTGAGATGAAAGTAGATGAGGCCATTTTAGAGCTTTGACCCTTTTCCAAATTTAAATATTTAGGTCAAGCTAAGATTTCAAGCTAAGATTTCAGCATTTTTAAACTGTTCAAGAAATTCAAACTCCGTTGGTTCCTCTAGTTTTA